>CM070590.1:77890954-77892391 GCA_036346355.1 Rhipidocladum racemiflorum | reverse complement strand
CCTAAACCCTAAACCCTAAACTCCTAAACCCTAAACTCCTAAACCCTAAACTCCTAAACTCCTAAACTCCTAAACCCTAAACTCCTAAACTCCTAAACCCTAAACTCCTAAACCCTAAAACCCTAAACTCCTAAACCCTAAACCCTAAACCCTAAACCCTAAACCCTAAACCCTAAACTCCTAAACCCTAAACTCCTAAACCCTAAACCCTAAACCCTAAACTCCTAAACTCCTAAACCCTAACTCCTAAACCCTAAACTCAAACCCTAAACCCTAAACCCTAAACCCTAAACCCTAAACCCTAAACCCTAAACCCTAAACCCTAAACCCTAAACTCCTAAACTCCTAAAACCCTAAACCCTAAACCCTAAACCCTAAACTCCTAAACCCTAAACCCTAAACCCTAAACTCCTAAAACTCAAACCCTAAACTCCTAAACCCTAAACCCTAAACCCTAAACCCTAAACCCTAAACTCCTAAACCCTAAACCCTAAACCCTAAACCCTAAACCCTAAACCCTAAACTCCTAAACCCTAAACTCCTAAACCCTAAACCCTAAACTCCTAAAACCCTAAACTCCTAAACCCTAAACCCTAAACTCCTAAACCCTAAACCCTAAACCCTAAACCCTAAACTCCTAAACCCTAAACCCTAAACCCTAAACCCTAAACCCTAAACCCTAAACTCCTAAACCCTAAACCCTAAAACCCTAAACCCTAAACCCTAAACCCTAAACTCCTAAACTCCTAAACCCTAAACTCCTAAACCCTAAACTCCTAAACCCTAAACCCTAAACTCCTAAACCCTAAACCCTAAACCCTAAACCCTAAACCCTAAACCCTAAACCCTAAACCCTAAACCCTAAACCCTAAACCCTAAACCCTAAACCCTAAACCCTAAACTCCTAAACCCTAAACCCTAAACTCCTAAACCCTAAACCCTAAACTCCTAAAACCCTAAACCCTAAACCCTAAACCCTAAACCCTAAACTCCTAAACCCTAAACCCTAAACCCTAAACTCCTAAACCCTAAACCCTAAACCCTAAACTCCTAAACCCTAAACTCCTAAACCCTAAACCCTAAACCCTAAACTCCTAAACCCTAAACCCTAAACCCTAAACCCTAAACTCCTAAACCCTAAACTCCTAAACCCTAAACCCTAAACCCTAAACTCCTAAACCCTAAACCCTAAACCCTAAACTCCTAAACCCTAAACTCCTAAACCCTAAACCCTAAACCCTAAACTCCTAAACCCTAAACTCCTAAACCCTAAACCCTAAACCCTAAACCCTAAACCCTAAACCCTAAACCCTAAACTCCTAAACCCTAAACCCTAAACCCTAAACCCTAAACCCTAAACTCCTAAACCCTAAACCCTAAACCCTAAACCCTAAACCCTAAACCCTAAACTCCTAAACCCTAAACCCTAAACCCTAA
>CM070590.1:77775954-77885954 GCA_036346355.1 Rhipidocladum racemiflorum | reverse complement strand
AGAAAATCAAAACAGAAATAAATAGAACATATTAGAAACCTAAGCCTACCATACCAACAAAATAATATGAACTGTTAAGAAACCAGTTAATATGACTGTTAATTACAAGAGAATTTTTTTAAATCTTAAGGTGTTCAAACGAGTAACATTGATGAATCCATAAGTCCATTGTACAATCAGGTGTTGGAATATTATCATCAATTTGTTATCAGCATTGGACAGGAATGGTGCTGTGGGTTGGTCATGCAGAATAGCAGATATTGTGAAGCCTGTTCTATATGCAGCATATCAGGAACTGTGGTATTGCATTTTGATCGTGAACAACCCACAGCACCAGCCAATGAGATATTCAATGGGAACTACGGTCAAAATATTATCATCAGTCTGCTATTAGAATTGATCATAACTCAGAAGTGCTGCTGCTGATTGATCATGCAGAATAGCAGATATTGTGAAGCCTAATAATATGCAGCATATCTCTATGCATGCAGAATGAACAGTAAGCAACCAACTTCAGAAAGTAATATGATCCTGTTTAACCTCACTCGTGTATTGCAAATGTGAAACCTCAGAAGAACACCAGAAAGTAACTCTGCATAATATTGTGGCGCTTGCCAAAATGATGTACCCTGAGTAGGAGGATCGAAGTAGCTGCAATTCACAAATATTAAAATAAAATGTGTTCCAGTCGCCAAGGACTAGCAGCTACATCTTGTAATGAAGAACAAAAATGGAATACTTACGGGATACCTAATGGGAACACCTTAGGTGCCAATTGACTGGCAATTTGAACAGGAACTTGAATGACCATAGCAAGATAGATAGCGCTGACAAAAATACCAGGCAGCATGTTGAAAGAAACTTTGTAGAATGGTTCATGAAAGAATTGTATCACATTTCCATCTTCAGCAATGTGGAGAAAGGGAATATTAACTCCTAGCCTAAATACCTACTCACAAACAAAAGAAAATCAATCGGTATACCCCTGAAACATATACTGCAGACTATTGAAATGATGAGACCACAAACATGATGACAAATACTGGGCGAAGAAGACTGGAAATTTTAAAATGTAGCTTCAAACAGATGCATCCGATGAGCCAATGAAGAGCAGTAGAAGCAAAAGATGAGGCAAACAGAAGTTTGAGCTCCTGAGGTACTGTTGCGCCAAACAATTTCGAAGTGCAGATATCAAACGACCAGCCAAAGAACAATGGGCATATTACAACTGTGGCAACAATAAGTTTACGATCCCTCTGAAGAACTTCTGCAAGAAAGAGAATGCCCTATGGACAATTGCATTACACCAGGCAGCCTTCTAAAACAGCTCAACATCCAGTACATCATATTGGTAAAGACCTTGAAGAAAATTGTGATCGTCAGGCGTTCACCCCTGGAGTATTGGAGGAAAGTATGCAGCCCAGTGAAAAGTACACCCAGTAAAATGATAAATCCATATCCAATTAATAGGACAGAAGATGTTGAAGTGTATGAGTGGACTTTATCCACATTGCCAAAATTGAAACACTATATGCAGCATAGGATTATCCTTCCCAGTGATAAGGGGAGAACACCAAAAATAGAAGCAAGGATCACGTCACCTATTACCACCTGATCAGGCAAGCATATTATTAGAATTTTCTGGAAATAAGAAAGCAAGCAGAAGAAATGCAAAGCATTAATCATCCAAAGCATGCAATTAAGTTAAAACCGTGTAGATAAAGCCAGGGTAGGATTAGCCTAAAAAGGTAATAAAAAAATACTGCAATAGCAAAACAACTAAAGCACCAGGTGCACTCAGAATAACGACCAAAAGAAGCCATGCACCTATATTTTGGAAAAGTCGTCCTACCAGTGTATCTAGCCAGACTGATCAACAGCAGGCCAAACTGATGATGTCTCGCACAATTGCAGGGCAGAAAAAGAATTGAGCATCATCCATTTCATAGAACTCATAGTTTATTCCATGTGACCATCATTTAAGTTTTGCTATTCCTAGCAACAACCTGGTCCCCAAGCGACATCTAGGATGATACACTTTGAAATGAAGTTATGCTGCACTGTGACCAACAGCAACTGTAAAACAATCAGCAAAACCTGGCAAGACGTGCTAAATGCTCCAGAATAGACATGCATTGGTGCTTTACTACTGTAGGAAGAATCAAGAATCCTATCACCGCACCATCAAAAATATATGTGTATAATAGAGAGAGGGCACAGAATGAGAAGCAAGAACCATACCATCAGAGAAGCTTCAACAGTATGTAGTGCAAAGACTTGCAAGCTATCCAATCCCCCAAACCTTTGCTGAAGGCGAGTTTCTAGGCGTGCAACCCAGAGCACAAATGGAGCACGAGCATCAGCAGCAATTCTGGCAAGCCCATTCAGCTAACTAAAATGACCAAGTTCCCTGAGAAAGGCTCTTCTGATAGAAACGCAGGCAAATATAGTAACCTTTTCTTTGCTAGAGAATGCAATAGCTTGGTGGTTAGTGCCTTCCTTAGAATTGAGAACCTTTATCAAGTTTTTCTTGTTCCCTCTCTCTCCTTCTCATGACCTCCCTCCCTATCCAAGTCATCACTTACTTTTATTGAAAAGTCCATCCAGAAAACCATCTACAGAGTAAACAAACTCTTTAGTTATCAAAAAACACAACATATTCAAATATGAAATCAAGGATGTGCATCCAAAGTGAAATTCATAAGTGAATATATGCAATCACTGCAAGAAGTTAATGGCACATCAGCCGCGCACGAATCCAAGAAATGCATCACAATACCAACGAATGGTTCTAAAGAAATCCCTAGATGTTCTGGCCTTTTCCTGCTCTGGCTGTTACTGTTGGTTGATCTCAGCCGTTAAATGGGATGTCACCACCCAAAATCCCGCACGGCAATTACCTACCTAAATCAAACTTTCCTCATCAGCTATTTCCTAATTATGCGCTATGATCGGAGGCGCTTTCCAAAATCCAATGAACATGCCCCCGAGCTCCTCAGCGCTATGTTTAAAGGAAGAAGATGATCTGTGTAGGTGACGATCTATGCACTTCTCCTCTCTTCCAAAACCCTAAACCATTACCGATCAGTACCGGTGCTGGAGGAGCTTTGAAGGGCGGTTCAGGGCCAGTGTAGGTGGTGACCCGAAGGTCGCCGACACCCATCAACCGAACGTCGGCTACACCCGCATCTTGAAGCCGATGTCAACCTCCCTGCGACTTTTACGTCACCAATCATCTTCAAGGACCTAATGGCTTCATCATCTTCCGGTCAGTACTCCAATTCCGCATTAGATCTAAGTGATTATGTTTAGGCTAAGGTTCATTGTTACTAGATCATTAGTTTTCATCTAACATGTGGTATCAGAGCCGCCTTAGCCTTGGCATGATCCTTAAACCCCGGAATAGTCATGGATTAAGCCTTGGTCATGTTCGATTGGGTCGGTTTAGGGTTAATCAATCACAGATTAGATCTTATTTCGCCAGTTTAATGTTGATTTTGGTTCGGATTTGGTCTTGTCTTAGTCGGTTTAAAGGTTATCTTCTCGGATTAGCATGAAGGAGAGGATTAGATCGGTGATGCAAACACTAACACCGAAATCCCATTCGGTTTTGAACCCTAATCCCCAAAATCCGAACCCTAAAATCCCCAAATTTCCCCAAAACGGAACGCAATCAAATCCCTAAAGGCATTTGAGGGGGTTAGGGGCTTACCTCGCCGCCGCATTCGTCGCCGGTGCCCTCGGTGCGCTCGCGGCGCCGGCGCACTCGCCCGCACCCGCGTGCGCTCGTCCAAGCCCGCGCGCGTTCGCCCGGGTCCATGCGCCATCGAGCGTGCTTGCCCCCGCCGCGCCGCGCCTGCGCTCGTGCCTGACCGCGCCTGCACGCCCCGCGCGACGCGCTCCCGTGCGCTCGCCCGCGCCTGCGCCCGCTCCGGCCGCCCCGTGATTTGGATCGGGGAGGACGAATGTTTTTTTTAGGGTTAGGGTTTTTTCAGCAGCCGTCCGTTTTGATCGGCTTTGAACCAATCCGATCCGTCCGTCTTATCCAACGGCCATTACTCGCGTGCACATTTACTGGGCCAACAGATGTGTTTGGGCTACGCACTTTGGGCCGGCAGTGATTTTGGGCAGTGAAGCCTTTTACTGTTTTTAAGCCCTTTACTGTTTAGGCCCTTTTGTTACTTGGTGATATTTGCTGTTTTTACAATATTTGCTATATCATGCCTTATGTAATTCAACAAATATTGTTCAATGATTATTATTTCCTGGACATTA
Source organism: Rhipidocladum racemiflorum (assembly GCA_036346355.1). NCBI lineage: Eukaryota > Viridiplantae > Streptophyta > Magnoliopsida > Poales > Poaceae > Rhipidocladum > Rhipidocladum racemiflorum. The sequence goes on along the minus strand of CM070590.1, from coordinate 77,881,679 downwards.
TTTACTGTATTTAATGATTAATTTCCTGAGTAATTCAATTAATGTAGAAAATTGACTAATGTGATGATTATTTTCTTATCACGATCATTCTGAGTATTATCTCTAATTAAATGGAACCAACGCGAAATTTAGTTAGAGAATTGATTTGACTTAAAATTATGTATAACCAACGTTATTAGAAATTTTAAGTCATTTCGTATACATTTAATTCCTATTTTGTTTCTACCCAACGGTGATGCAAATTTAGGACTTAATCTTGTTAAAACTTCATTTCGTTTCCTGCCCAATAGTGATGCGAAATGAAATCTTATAATATTCTATCATTTATATGTATTTAATCAGACCAATGTAGGATTAATTACATATATGGCATTGTTACTAATTATTGATTTTCTTTTGCTACCATTTTTCAGCAATTTCCAATGTTGCCTCTCATATCAATGGCATTGAACAGTTCAATGGCGATTTTTTTTTAATAATACATTTTTTATATCACACTGATATATGTGGACCTTTTCCTGTAACTTCAGTAGATGGCTATAACTCCTTTATCACGTTCACTGGTATAAGAATGGGTATGGGTAGCACTTCATACCCACGAGTTTTCGGGTTTGGATACCCGATAAGACTATAGGATGGGCATGGGTGTCAATTTGTACCCATGGATACCCGATGGGTATCCTATGACATGTGGGTCCAGTTTTTTTATGTATGTATGTATATATATAATGTAATCCTAAAAAATATAACCCTAAACCCACCCAATTGACATCCGGCCTTGGCTGGTGGTGGCTGGCTGCTCCCTACCTCCCTCTCGTCTCCTTCTGCCCAGATCCAGATCCACAGCCACTGATACTCTCGCCTCCTCCCTCTCATCCGGTCGACGCGGTCGTCCCACGCCGCCACGCGCCTCCCTCGCCCTCCTCCGTGACGGCCGCCTTCCACCGCTGCCTCTAAGACCGCCACGCCTCACTCCGCCTCGACCTTCCTTTGCCGCGGCCTCCTCCGCCCCGACCTCCCTCCTCCACCGCCTCCTCGCACTGACGCGTCTTTCTCCTCCCTCCGCCTAACCTCCTCGACGCACTTCGCTGGCCTCCTCCACTGCGACCGCCCCGCCCCGGCCTTCCTCCGTCTTGGGTCTCTTCACACGGCATCGGCCTATTGTCGCCTCTCCTCCGCCCGACCTCCTCCGCATGATCGCCTCCGCCTCGCCTCCATCCGCCTTGGTCTCCCTTCGTCATCGACAGCGACGTCCCCATCCGACGCAGGTGCAATGATAGAGCAGGACATTATGACGGTGATTTGCTTCTTTGCTAGTACAAAACTATGATTTTGATGAATTTTCTTATCCACAGATTGTTCCAAGCGGCATTATTTTCGGAAGCTCTCAGATTTGCCTCTTTGCTAGTAGAAGATCATCTCCAAAATTTGTTTTACAACATATGTGTAAGTCCCTCTGTCATTCTATTTTCAGAAGTATGACGGTAGTAGTCATCATGTACTGGTAAATGAAAGTCTCAAGCATGACAAAGCTAAATTTTGAAGCAGTCATCCTGTACTGGTAAATGACAAAGCTAAATGTCCCTCTGTCATTCTATTCTTCATGTCCTTCGAATGACAAAGCTAAATTTCGAAGCAGTAATAGGTATATTTGACATTTGAAGGAAAGCTGAATTGGCTAATGTCTACCCTTTTGGAGAATCTTGGTTGGTGTTCTTGACAGAGTAATAGGTATATTTGTCAGTTACACTGTATTTGTCAGTTATTTCCCAGTAATTAGAGCAATAGGTAAATTTGTCAGTTATTTCCCAGTTACTATGCTTAGGACCTTGGCAAATTTTCATGTAAGAAAATAACATGTTCGGTGCCCAGTTATTTCCTTATCGTGATTTGATTGCTATATTGTATTCAATGATGTGGTGCCCAGTTGTGAATGTTTTCACTGTTTCCATCCTATCCTGCTTACATGATAATGCAAGATTGGGCCGCTCCCAATGAAGGTGCGTTCATGCTTGGATCTGTTGGGTTGGGCCAAAGTATACTCAACATTGCATGTACTGTCTAACAACAATGCATGTACTGTCCAACCACTATACTCAACATTGCATGGATCGATCCTCTCCCAGAATGGTAGGGTGCCCATGGGTACCCATCGGGTTTCGGGTTTAGGGTCACACGCCCCTCCTTTCGATGTCCCTGGGAGCTCCAGCTGGCACCGTCCCGCTGCAGGTACACCTTTGTGGTCTCCCCTTGTGTGCTACGTTCTTTACACTAAGTGGTGTATTAACGTGAAATATTTGTCAGCAGTCGTCGATAACCGGAGCGCGACCCACTCTAACATCTCGAGCCCGTTTGTCAACCTCGACATTTTTGAATAGTGGTTTGCGGATCCCCAGCAAGAGACTACGGATGATGTCCTTGGTTCGTCGCAGATCCCCGATGACCCCGGACCGAGTTAGCCATTGCAGGCCCCCTTCACTACTCCGAGAGCACCAGTACGGCCTGCTAGGAGTACTCGCGAACTGCCTCCTGACCACCTGACATATCCATCCGGACATGTTCAGCATCGTAGGATGCCTGGGGCCACACGATGGATCCTACCGCGCAGGGGCGCCAGCTAGTTTTACCTTGTGGTTTTTTACCTTGTAGCTTTCATTGATAGTGACAACTTGTGTATGGACGTACTTTCTCTCATCCATTTGTTGTACTTTCTCAAATATGTATGTTTTATTATTTCACACCATTAATTATGCTGTCATCGCTTTTACTTTCTCACACGACGTGACAACACAACACCGGATACACATTCGCTAAATAAAGGTCGTGCAACTTTTCACATAGGGTGACGGGTCGTGTAGCTTTTCACATAGGGTGACAGGACATGCAGCTTTGATGATGGGTGACAGGTCGTGCAGCTTTTCACAGAGGGTGACACGTCGTGCAGCTTTGATGATGGATGACACGTCGTGTAGCTTTTCACATAGGGTAACGGGTCATGCAGCTTTGATGGTGGGTGACATGTCGTGCAGCTTTTCACATAGGGTGACGGGTCATGCAGCTTTGATGGTGGGTGACACGTCGTGCAGCTTTTCACATAGGGTGACGGGTCATGCAGCTTTGATGATGGGTGACACGTCGTGCAGCTTTTCACATAGGGTGACGGGTCATGTAGCTTTTCACAGAAGGTGACAGGTCATGCAGGCCATCAAGCTCTCCAAAAGAGACAAGTGTTGTAGTTATGTGGAGAAGCCCTCACCACCACTATAAAAACCGACCGAGGTATAGACATCCACTACCACCAGACCAGCAATAAATGTCCGCCTAATCTACATAAATTTGGGCACAATGTCGTTCTACCGTCGGCTCTTCAACAAGCGGAACTTATCCCCCCTAAATACCTGGATGTCAGTAGCGTTGATGCCCTAGTTCTATCAGTCTTCCCGGTTGAAATGCGACTACAACATTTCGGCGAAGATGATGCAATCTACGCACGGAGCTACGGCCGCTCGCGCTCACTATTGTTGTGGCCGTCACTATGAGGTAAACCGATTGGTGTCCATACAATACAAGGTAACACTAGCATTTCATGCATCATTCTCTGTTTTTTAGCACAAGGACCGATGTTGCTTCTTCCAATGGATCGACGGGCCGAAACGATGTGACTACGAATTTGTCAACAACTGCCACGACGCCTACCCCACTTTGCCCGAGAACTTCACCCAGTGGGAGAGGTCGTGGGGATATATCCCCATTCTAGATCTACCGGAGTTCAGGGTCAGCGAGCAAGGGACCAACCAATCGGTGAGTTTCATGCGACATGCTCATGTTTCACTCGCAAAGTAACAATTCTAAACCAGTTCGTCGCATACAGGACTTCAAAAAGAAACTTACGAACTTTCTTAAGTCAAAGGAGAAACATCCTCAAGGGCAACCCGAAAGCCCTAAAGTTTGCGAACACGACCTGCAGCCAGTGGTTGATACCTGCCATGACGATCTAGTCGACCGGAGATTCTACCGGTGCCCCTTGGCCAAGGATGAATGGTGCGGCTACTTCAACTGGGTGGACCCGGAGATGTACCACCCACATCTCACCCTTCCCGCATGGGATAACTGGGGGGAGCAACCCTCTCCGTGGTGCTACATCCGCCCAGAAAAGCCTGACCTCGAGTACGACTATGGTGTTATTCAATGACCACAGCGGGCATAATGCATTGACTGTAGGGCACGCTTTCAGTGGTACAAAGACAAGCCCAACTCACACATTCTGCACCATATAGTGGAGTGCGAATCGAAATAGAGCAGGCATCTCGGCAAGTCTCCGCCAATGACCAACGCACCAGAAGTGCAAGAGGATTCCTCCTCTCGAAGAGGAAGGGACAAGGGGAAGCAGCCGACCAAGATCCGCACTACGCAAGAAATCCTTGACGGGTTACAAAGACCATCCGGGAACCCGGGTGGTATTAACATAGGGGACGTCGGGAATCAGGATGACAAGCCCATACGAGAGGACAGAAATCCACATAAAAAAGACCAAAAAATTATGTTTTATACCCCCGAGATGTACGACATAGGCTACCCATTTGGCGACAGCTAGGAGCACTATGCACCCCCCATGGAGTTCTTTCATAAGAGAGATTGAGCAATGAGCGGTGTCCGAGAACAAATCGCAAAAGATTCACGGGTGATGTAATATGCAGAAAATGTTACGCATCATTCCCACTCTACATAGATAGGCTGAACGATCACTTGTTCCACCATGATAAACAGTGCTTTCGTTAGTTAGTTCATCTAGCAATTCTGTCACTATTGTAATGCCCTTGTAATATAATCTATTGCTTATTTTATCATCTGAACTTTCGTTTTATGTGCCATGATTGTCTTCAACAAATAATTTTAGTTGTTACATTTCATATATTCGAATTCAAGAAGCTAAAATTATCTAGATTAATAAAATTAATACATTAGTAAGGGTGTTTGCGTGAATGATACTTAGCCCTAAGTACGATTTGCATTAGAAATGATTTACAAAGGTTGAGTTTGCTTGCTAAGGCTACTGGTAGCATCTACGTGCTTTTCAAAAAGACTTAAATACTTTAGCTAAAGTTTTCCTAGGCTTAACTATTCATAACATGAGTTGTCGTCGACTATAATACTTAGGGTTATTGTACTAGTAGAATTTAGATGCAAAGCAATGTGTAAATAAAATATTTTTTTAGCATATGGTAGTCCATATATCAAATAGAAAATCTGGTTCGTTCATCCTAAAAATTACATTTACACATGATATTTTACGAGCTACCGAAAAGGCTTAAGCGTTTCATACAACAGAGGTTTCTTATAGTCATTTTGTTTGTTCAACTTAGTTCATTCCTAAATATTTTTGCAAAAATAAGACATCTAAGACCTTAGTAACAAGTGATATTTATTTCATGGTTTTTGGAGCAATGGTTTGTATAATTTCTTCATAATACATAAAAGGGTCTTTAAGTAAAATTGATTTAAACAATTTAAATTTGCATGGAACATAGTAGTTTTTATGATATAATCTGAATCCTCAGAGCTTAATACAAATTTAGAAATTTATTTCGTTCGATTTGGAGCTTCCTAGCAAAAGATATAAAAAATTTAAATGAAATGAAATATTAAATTGAAAAGAGACGCTGCCTACCCCTAACTCTAATGCCACGAGGCAGCACGACGGCCAGTCGCGCCACCACGACAGACCGCTCAGTCGTGTATTAATATCGCAATAAATTTTAAAAAATGTATTATTTAAATAAAATATTCATGTGATTCATTTATTCGTTTTCGAAAATTACGGAATGAAACAATATATAATCTACATTTCATGCATGCGATTCATATATAATTTATAGTACAAACAATCAAACAATATTATTTCATCCTTTTACATTTTTTTCCTTGACAATTCTAATTTTATACTATACTACATGAATTATCATAGATAAATATAATTTTTTCTTAATTTATTGAGGTTGCCCTCCCATTCCCTCTAGCAAGGGATTCTCTCTCCCATTCCCTCTAGCAAGGGATTCTCTCTCCTTTCCCTATACAATTCCCTTTAAAGGGAATCTGTTGGAGATGAGGGCAAATAAAGGGAATGGGAATGAGGAAGGGAACAGGGAAGGGAATGAAATGAAGGGAATATGGTTGGAGATGGTTGTCAGGGAGCCGTCCAGACCGTCCTCGGGTTATCGAATGTCCCGTCGTCCACATCGGATTTGGAGGTTAGCAACGGATCGCCGATGGCGCTCGCAGTGCTAACACCCAAGTCCAATCAAGACAACGTCATCTCCATTCGATAAACTCGACAACCGCCCCAGATTCCCCGTGATGCGACCGAACTCGCCAGATCGCCCCGCATACCGGTTCCAACACGATATCAACTCAATTTGCATAAAGGGGGCAACAAACTCGAAACTTTCGAACCAACACGCAAGCGGAACACAAACGGCACAAAGACAAACTCGACAACCACCAAACCAAGAACAAAAACAACGCCAAGACTCTAAACTAGGCAAGAACGGAAAAAGGACCAAGACTCCGAAAATCGAAAATTTCGCATGACCTTTCTAGATTCTACGGACATCCACTCAAAGCAGACAAGGAAAACACAGTTCAATATATATATATTGAAAGTAAAACGACATCCACAAAGACCACAAAGAAGATATCACAAATAAAGAAAACACGAACGGGACCGACATACGCGTACGCGTCCATTACCAAATCCAAAAGCCCAACAACCGCATCTATCTATACAACAAAAGGGACGCATTTAGCAAAAGTAAGACAAATCCCGGAAGTGTTCTGCCCTTGAACACTCCCGGGCGTAAACGGCGTCGGCAAGCCTCTACTCGGTGCCCCGCCCAGTCACCGAGAGACAGTACGGGCAGAACTCGCACTCAACCTGATCCTCACCTGAAAAACCACAAAGCAGAAGCATGAGTACGGAAGGTACTCGCAAGACTTACTCGCGGGTCCATATAGGACCGACTCCAAAGGATTATGCATTTAGTTGTAGCAAGGAGTAAGCTTAAGGTAAAAGTGCGGAAAAAGCATTAACATTTGTAATATAAGTGCGACAACGGAACCAATTACAAGTTTAAAGCCGTTATAGACCGCACTTACTTCTAGTGTGAAATTGAGAGTAACAACAATTAAAGTAGAGCAATACATAACCAATTTAAAGCTCAAGCCCAACGGCGAACCACAAGTTCAAGTTATTTACTACGCGGATCGCGGCGATGAAAGAGCTTGCTCATATCCGAGCGCTGCAATTCGAATCGCTTAATTAACCTCGCAGAAAGCATTGATCGCACGACACTTACCACAAGGGCCTAGTGTCAACCCCTCCCAATCATACCCAATCGCCGAAGCGCCCTCCTCGTGGTCCGAAAACCTAGCACCCAATCGAGCAGCCCCAAGCCCGGCTTAGCGCTCGAGAGTCGGCCTAAGCCTCGCCCTCAACCACGTCCAACCACAGGAAGTTACGGTCCATCGATTCCGTATGAGAGAAAGAGTGGCTTACCGTACCATAATCGGGCATGCGACCAACCGGGGTGTGCTCAATCAAAGGGCAACCATTGAATCGGTCCTTAATCGACTCAGACGGGGCTACACATTTGAGTCTCCATACTCAAATGAACTGACTCCCCGCCCGGTCCACAATTTATCAATTACAACTCATAAACATACCCATTCCAATCCATCATGTGTGAAGTGAAACAATTGTTAATAATCACAAGCGGGAGAACCATTCCCCACTTGGCCCAACCCAACATCTAAGCAAAACTAAGCGTAGACTCGTTATAATTACCCATATTTTGGTTCCGAAGGGAGTGTTCCACAATTTTCAAGGAGTGTATGTGCAGCAATTAGGTTCTAACACTGTTCCCACCACTCAACTCCTAATGCATACTTAATCGACCAAATAAGCAATTTAATTCTCTAAGATAAAATCATATAATGGGGTAAATATGCTTAGGTGCTTGCTCGCTTCTCACGAGTCTCAGTGACAACCTGCTCACCGTGATCACCCTCGATCGCGGCCACGTCACCCTCCGCGGGATCGTTCGCTACACGATAAATATGCATGAAATGAGATGAATGCTATGCCGATGACATGTAATGAGAATTTTAGAAAATCATGCAAGTACTCAACAAGTCAAAATGAAACACAACACGAAGGTCTACAACAATAGCCAAGCACAATTTCGAAACGCCCAACACTATTTCAACCTCTGATCTTTATAAATGGAAGACGACTAACAACAACACTCATTCATTGAACCACCGTGATAGAATCGTCTGCATCGGGTTAGCTCAACCCATTTCGATCTTTCACGCATAACCAATCACATATAATCGAGCACCCACGATACTCCAACCTAGATTAGTACTACTCACCAACATGTACCATACCACCTAGATAAAGATTCTCGCATTCCATATGGTGGTTTAGCATCAACCAACATCCGCTAAACACATTCATCTATTAATTGAACTCAACCACTAAATAGAACCTTATTGGCATTTGATCAAACACCTAGCATCCACATTGCAACAACCACTTCATAGCCTTTGCATGAGCACTCCCAAGCAACAATCTCCCCCATGGGCATTCCAACAAACACCTAGCCTACATCCTTCCTAGCATTTCATCAAACACCTAACCTCCATCCAAACCCTAGATGCCATGGCTAGAGAGAGAGGGGGAGAGGAAGGGGAGGGAAGAGGAGGGAGAGGAAAGGGGGTGTCTTTGCACTACCTGCAGGAGGAGGCGCTTCGGAGCAGAGGGCGCCGAGGGAGGTGGTGGCGCCGGAGCCGAGCAGTGGGAGGGCGCATGGCAGGAGGCGGCAGTGAGCCAGGAGGAGGTGGCGCCGCCCGTGGGAGGGGAGCCGAGGGGGGAGGGCGGCGTTGCTGGAGGCTGGAGGGCGCAGGGGGAGGGGTGGCGTCGGGTGAATGAAGAGGGGGGCGTCGGGTGGATGGGGAGCTGGCTGGGGTTCGGTTGGGAAAAGGGAGGGGAGAGAGAAGTGTGGGGAAAAAATAAGAAGGGGGAAATTACCTACTTACCCCCACACCCACACACTTGGAGAAATTTAGACCATGACAATGGTCTAAGCATTTGAAGTTTGAATCTAAATTTAAAATCAATAAACCGAATTAATTCATTTATTTTTATCTTTGAAAATCGATAATGACGCCAAAGATGACGTCAGCGTGGATTTTGATTTTCCACCGAATTGTTTTTCTATTGAAAAATTGATTTATTGCGTCAGCCGGTCCATGGACGTGGTCCACGGTTCGGTTTGGGTCCACCGTGGATTCGGTCCACAGCGCACGTGTCTCACTGACATGTGGGCCCCCTCGGGTGACGTCGATCTTGCCGACGCCAAGACGCGCCGCGAGTCGGCGTCGACACGCGGGCCCCACCGTCGGACGCCAAGCGTCGCACGGTGATGTCATCGGCCGTTGAACGGCCACGACACGCTGGCCCACGCCGACGCCACGCGTGACGCCGGCGGTGATCGGGCCGACCGCGATGGTCGCTTACGCCACGTGGCGATCCGACCGTTGATTTGAAAATCAACGGCCCGTATTGATTCTGGCCGCGACGCTGGCGCAACGTGGCCGATCTGGGCCGTTCGATTTGGATCGGACGGTCCGGATTGGATCGGGTTTCACTGCGTCGGGGGTGACGCGGCATGTCCCGGGCGACGGCACGTGGCGCGATCTACGCCGTTAGATTGAGATCCGACGGTTGAGATTTGATCTAAAAGCCGCAACGTGGATTTCGTTGCGGTGATGTGGACTAACATGGGCCGTTGGATCTTGATCCAACGGTCCAGATCTAATCTGGGTTCTACGGTTTCGGGAACACGTGAACTCACCGTAGCCGTCTGATCTTGATCGGACGGTTGTCTGAGTTCGAGGCGACGATGGCGAAGCGGCGGAGCAGAGGGCACCGGAGACGGAGACGACGACCAAGGGCGCGGCGCTACGGGGCTCCTCCGGCGACGTGCGTGGTCACGTTCGAATCGCCCTAGCTCGGGGATCCCAGATCTGACCTCCTTCTCCTCGGGCGACGGCAGACGGCGGCGAAAGGTGAGGAAAACCGAAGCAGAGCCCTAGGCAACTACGGCGAGCAATAGCGGGCAGACAGCGGCGGCTAGGGCTAGGGCAAGCGGGGCAAACGACGCACGAGGGAAAGGCGAACCTCGGGCGCGCATCCGGGCTTTAAATGCTGGCCCCAACGTCAAGATCGACGCAGAAATCGCGGCGGAGCCGGTACGGGCGGCGGAGTCCGGCTCAGACACGGCCGAACGACGTGGCACAATCCCTGCCATCCACGTGGCACGACCAACGGTCGGGATCGCACGGGCGTGACCGGGTCTGGCTCGGACGCGACGCGGGTTGGGTTCGGGTCGGACTCGGACTCGAGTTCGACTCGGGCTCGGTCGCATGAACAGTGAAACCAACTCGATTTCCCAGCGATTAAATAATCAAATTAATTCCCAGAAATTCATTTAATTCATTAAAAATAGCAAAACACTCAGAAAAATTCTGGAAAATATTTTAGAACATTTTGGACTCAAACAAAATATTTCCAACAAAATTTTATTTGCAAAATTAAATTCTTTAATTATTTCAAAAGGGAATAAATTCAAATAAATTCCAATTAAATCCAAATAAATCACAAAAAATTCCAAAAAATCACAAAAGTGTCAAATTTCACTTAAACTCATGAAAAGCAAAAATTGGGGTGTTACAGAGGCGGTGGAGGAGGAGGTCGGGGCGGAGGGAGGCCGCGGCGAAGGAAGGTCAGGGCGGAGTGAGGGCGTGAGGTCCGAGGAGACGGCAGTGGAAGGCGCGGCCGTCATGAGGAGGGGAGGGAGGAGGCGCGTGGCGGTGTGGGACGACCGCGTCGGCTGGATGAGAGGGAGGAGGCGAGAGTATCAGTGGCTGTGGATCTGGATCTGGGCAGAAGGAGACGAGAGGGAGGCAGGGAGCAGCCAGCCGCCACCAGCCAAGGCCGGATGTCAATTGGGTGGGTTTAGGGTTATATTTTTTAGGGTTACATTATATATATACATACATACATAAAAAAACTGGACCCACATGTCATAGGATGCCCATCGGGTATTCATGGGTACAAATTGACACCCATGCCCATCCTATAGTCTTATCGGGTATCCAAACCCGAAAACCCGTGGGTATGAAGTTCTACCCATACCCATTCTTATCGGGTCGGGTACCCGCGGGTACCCGAACCCATGGGCAAAACTGCCATCCCTAACTGTATAATTTTCCAAGGTAAAAGAGCACCCGACCAATTCGAAAAGGGGAGCAATCCCGAAATCTGACAATACTAAGTAGTACTTAGCATCAGTTGAGAAGCAATTTAAGGGCTCCTCAAAAGTATATGCTAGCACTTTAATTATGAGGATGCTCACCTCCAAGTACGATGACTCAAGCGTCGTAAGAGGACATATCATGATCACTACTACAGAAAACCCTATCAGAGACGGTTCACAAATATCATCAGAGACGGCTTTCTTAACCGTCTCTAACAATGGGTCAGTGATAATAGAGCCACATCACAGACGGTTTCATGAACCGCTCAGCGATAATCTATTACGCAGCGGTTCTTATTTAGAACCGTCAGTAATATATAGATTCTACAGATGGATTGTAATAACACCCGTCTGTGATATAGTTCCTATCACTAACGGTTCCTTATAGCAACCGTCTGCGATAGGATAGCTATCACAGACGGTTTATTGTCATAACCGTCTGTGTTATATACACTATCACGCATTTGGTCGACATGTATGAAGCGTCTCTGATATAATATATCACAGACGGATAACAAATAAGAACCGTATGTGATGTATATATCACAGACCGTTCACACATAGAACAGTCTGTGATGTGCTTTTCATACAACGACCTTTTTCTGTTTATTGGCTAGCCTCAGGAAATGCTAGCCATGCCCTCTGAAAACACAGACAGATACATCACATCACAGAATTAACACAGATATTCCATCACAGATATTGCCCGTGCTAACGCTACGACGATATTTGGTAATACATGCAATTCAAATAAGCAAAAGGTGTTATATGTTTTGGTAATGAAGTATAGTAAGATGTGCACAAAAGAAAGATACAGAGAGTTATTATTATACCGTTGATTACAACATCTCCAGACAACAAAGTACAGCTAGCTCACTACAGAAGGGAATGGCACCCACAAGATGAGGTGGCGGGGCTCGGGGAGGCGGCGGGCTCGTTAGGGTTTGAAGTGTGCTACGGTTTGAAGTCTGGTAGAAAACATTTCAAGTGTAGAAGTTATATAGAGCCGATATCACAGACGGTTGTTAAATAGCACCGTCTGTGATATATGAAATCACAGACGGTTCTAAACTAGAACCGTCTGTAATTCATAATATCACAGACGGTTCTAAACACCGTCTATGATATTGTGAATTACAGACGGTTCTAGTTTAGAACCGTCTGTGATTTCATATATCACAGACGGTGCTATTTAACAACCGTCTGTGATATAGAGTCATATTTTTTCAAAGCACAAAAAAAATGTTACTTGTTATTATATATTGCAGATTAATGTTTTTTCAAAGCACAAAAATAATTGAGATAAATACGTATACTTGTAATGAGTACACGTATACGTAAATATTACTTTATTATGCATTGTAATTATACAAAGGAAAATTATCCCTTCACGATGATCGACGCGTGTGTAGTGACTTCCTCGCTTTGTTCTTCTTGGACCATCTTTGGCATTTCCGATAGGAGGCAAATCATCAAATTGATTGTACTCTTCCTCATCTACTACATTCTCAACTCCGACAATCCTCCTTTTCCACTGAACAACTACGTGGCGCTTCTTGTTGGGCCAGTCGGTAACATAGAAGACTTGAACAACTTGGTTTGCGAGCACGAATGGTTCATCTTGGTATCCGACACGCTCGAGGTCCACGAGAGTGATGCCGCACTTGTCAACCTTCACGTGCTGGAGGTGGACCCAACGACACCGAAATAGTGGGATCTTGAAAAGTACGTAGTCAAGCTCCCAAATCTCCTCTATGAACCCATAGTAGGAGCTCCTTGTTGACCCAGCGGTATTGAACGCATCTATGCGGACCATTGCTCGGGTTTGTGCTCTTCAAATCCTAATCTATCGTGTAAAGTGTGTATCCATTTAAGTCGTATCCTTTCCATGTGACAACCGTAAAGCCGGGCCTTTTGCGAGCCATTTCAGTGTCATATGACGAGCTCCAGTGATGGGTCGCTCTTTGAACCAATTGTTGAACTCAAGGTTATGTTGTCTTGTGATCCAAGACTCTGTCGTCTTTGGATTCTCTTGCCTTAGCCATTGCTTATGCTCGACGATATACGGGGACACTACAGCCATGTGTTGTAGAACCGTGAAATGGCCTTGAGCACACGCAACTGGATCAGGCGTGATTGCTTTCCTTCCGATGGTCCCGATACCCTGGAGCCTCCCCTCATGGAGGCACACCAATTGGTTGGGCCTGAGCCATGTAATCGACGCAGAACTCGACGACCTCTTTGGTTGCATAACCTTCGATAATGCTACCCTCCGGACGAGATCGATTTCGTACGTAAGACTTAAGAATTCCTATGTACCTCTCAAACGGGTACATGCTACGTAGGAACACAGGCCCGCACATCTTTATCTCTATCACAAGGTGAACAATGAGATGGACCATGATATCGAAAAATGACGGAGGGAAATACATCTCAAGATTACATAGAGTCATCACCACCTCAGCCTGCAGAGCATCTAGTCCTTCGAGATCGATGACCTTCTGAGCGATTGTGTTAAATAAATAACACAGCCTCGTGATTGTCTCTCGGACCTTGACTGGCAAAATACTTCTAATTGCAATAGGGAGCATTTGTGTCATCAACACATGACAATCATGAGACTTCATGCCAATTAATTTTAAATCTTGCATTGAAACAAGTCTCTTCATGTTGGACGAGTAGCCGGACGGAACTTTCACACCATGCAAGCACTGGCAAAGTTCAGTTCTTTCGGCCTTTGACAGAGTGTTAACGGTCTCTTTTGGTGCTAACTCAGGTCTTATGCCCATATCGACTAAGTCAAGTCGTGCGTTGATACCATCCTTTGTTTTGCCCTTAATGTTTAGTAGGAGACCAATCAAGCTATCACAGACATTCTTCTCCACGTGCATGACATCGATGCAATGGCGAACTTCTAGGTGCTCCCAGTAAGGTAGGTCCCAAAAGATTGATCTCTTCTTCCACAAGCTCTTCTCACGGGTCGACCTTGCTTTACGTCCCTTTCCATGTGTAACATCCAAATCCTTAACAAAGTCATGAACATCTCTCCCGCTAAAAGGCCTTGGAGCTGAACCGTTTTTGTTTGTCCCATCGAATAGTCTCTTCATCTTGCGGTATGGGTGTTTCCTCCCAAGGAACCTACGGTGACGCATGTACACGGTTTTACGCGAGTGATTCAGCCACACACTCTCAGTATCGTCTAGGCAGTGAGTGCAAGCCTTGGCACCTTTTGTACTCTGGCCCGACAGGTTAGCAAGTGCAGGGTAATCATTTATCGTCGCAGTATATGCCTTGTCCATGCATCGATTGCGAGAATATGATGATGTTTCGAAACTCAGCGCAGATCGAAGCACACTTGATTATGCGAGGTTTCAAAAAGGGATATACATGTTGGACCAGTCACGGCGAAGAGCATAATATACAAGAAGCAGGTGGTACTGTTAACATCTTCGACGAAGTCAACGATATGCCGGATGATCACATTGATTCTGCTTCCGACGAGGATATGTTGCATGATGACAATCTGGACCAGATCTTTGCCGCGTATGAGAAGGGAACCGTGATGAAAGGGAATATGAAAAATTCGTGGGTTTGATGGAGGACTCGAAGAAACCTTTGTTTGTCTGGTTGCAAGGTGAAATACACAAGGTTATCGTCGTAGCTTGAATCGCTGAAATTGAAGGCAAGCAATGGTTGGTCGATAAGAGTTTCACAAATAATTACGCGTCTATTGGCAGACATGCTTCCAGAGGGAAACGAGTTGCCGACAACAACCTACAAAGCCAAGAAGGTTCTTTGTGTCGGGACCCCGAATTTGTAAATCCGGACCCTCTGTGTATTCAGCACTAGTCCAGGAACGCGCTAGTGCACACAGTCTTAACATCGGTATATATCACAATCATACCAATCGATACTATCAAAGTACTTTATTTAAATAATCAAAGGGTTACTCGACCTTATGGCCAAGTTACAAATATATGCCTCGCAAGGCGAAACTTATTAAAAGAGAAATAACAAGAAATGAAAATCAAATAAACTTAGTGGCGCCATCCAAGATACCACAGGCAACCGATCGGCTCGCTTCCCTAAGTAGACGGGTCCTCTTGGAACTCCTCCTCCAAATCGCGTAGTCTCCTCTTCAACCGGTATTGTGTTGAGGCAAGGGTGAGTACTTGGTACTCGACAAGTCATGCATGTAATGCAAGCTAATATACTATATGCATGGCTTGGTACAAAGGAGTAGCTCGAGGTATATTTGCGAAATGACTTTTGACAAGTAATAAAAGTAGATTCGAAAGCAGTAGAAATAAGTAAAGCATAAATAACTTTTCAAGAAGTTTAACAAACATTTTTCCCATCCTAAACCATATTTCCATCATCTTCCTTGTTAAACCAACCCATCTTTTCAAATCCAAGTTATTTTCAGAAAGTCTACCCCTTGACTGTAATTCCCGAGCATTGTCGATCACAGTGGACTCGGCTATTCAAATAGATTCTACACTCTGGCAGAGGTTATGCACTTTACCCACAAGATACAGTCAAACACCACAAAGGCGAGTTCAGTAACAAAGCCTTTGGAAGCCTCAAACAACACAGTGGTCCTCTCCTAGACGTGCTCTACACCATCCCTTCCCTTAGCCAAGGCGAAGTATGGGACCAACACACCGTTAGATGGGTACCTGCCACGACCACGATACGCTCCCCGCACAATCACACAAAGCGGTGTAATCGACACCCTGAGGCTCCACAAGTGAGTCCTTAGCGACTTAGTCAACTAGGGCCGTCCCATTCCGACCATGTGGTTGCAAGTATGACCCAGTTCAAAGGCTTGCAAGGTTAAGTCCTTAGAGTGACCAGGGCAAGACTACGAAAAAACCAAATCAACACTCCCAATGCCACAACTGCCCACCTGATTACTCTTGCCACATGCCCTTGGCCGAAATCGTTTATCAAACCCCGCTTGATTACCATGCACCACGTGCCATCAACATCACATGATACTTTTCCAAAACAGGTTCAATATATCATTAAGTCCATATTAGCATTTGATTGTCCAAAATCATGTCATGAGCACGTAAGGTGTCTAAGCGACATACTACAACGGTCTAAACCCATGTTGGCAATTTAATAATGTCCAACTAGTAAACCACAACTAGGGTGACAAAGGGTCATGGCACATACTTAAGTAATCAAGGTGTCATATAGCAAATTGGTATTTATCTAACCCCTGTGTTTAAACAAAGTATCTTTCTAATTGAACTAGCATGCAATAGTTTAAATCAAAATAGATTTCAAATAGGATCAACATGATCAAAGCACAACTTGCCTTCAAAAAGTACTTGCTCTTGGTCTTGAGTTGGATCCTGAGTCAACACTTCTCCTTCGAATCCTTCCCAGGCACTTCAACGTCTACTCGTAAAAGCGTGCAAATAGCAAATACACAAATAAACACTATGCAAAAGATCCCAAACTCCAAATAAAATCCATAAACAGAGAGAACATAATTTTCTGGATTTTTAGAAACTGAATCACAAATTTGGAGTTAAAGCATAAAAGTTATGATTATTTCAAGTTTAAATAATCAATTAAATAATATTACAGAGAAAAACTTTAGTCCAAAAATTAAATAAAATTCATATTTAGGTAGATCTTAATTTTATACAAATTTAGAAATTTGAATCACTCAAATCGGAGTTGAAACGCAATAGTTATAAGCGTTTGAAGTTTGAATCTAAATTTGAATCAATATTTCGAATTAATAAATCATTTTCTTTTTCGGAAATTAATTATTGCGTCAGCATGGACACGTGTCAGCTCCTGATTGGCTGGCTGACGTCAGCCGGTCCATGGACTTGGTCCACGCTTGGCTCGGGTCTACGGTGGACTCGGTCCACGGCTCCACGTGAGACTGACATGTGGGCCTACAGATGACGTCATTGCCGTCGGCAAGACACCGGGACAGTCGCCGACAGCCCACCGTGACGCCGGGCCGATGACGCGTCATGGTGCGGTTCGCTATCCCGCCGACGCGGCTGCCCGTGTCGGCGTCTCACGCTACGGCCGCGGCGGTCAAGCTTCCCGACGCGTGGCGCAATCACGGCCGTCGATTTAAAATCCGACGGTATGGATTGGGTCTCGGTTTCACGTTTTGGATTAACGCGCGGATCTGGCCGTTGGATCTTGATCCAGCGGTTGAAATTAACCCTAACGTAGCGTTACCACGTTACAAGCGCGTGGCCGATTATGGGCCGTTGGATCTTGATCCAACGGTCCGATCTAATCTGGGATCTTAGGGTTGGGATAGAACGTGGGCTCACCTCAACCGTCCGATTTGATCTCGACGGTTCACCGAAAGCTCCGGGGCAGCTGATGGCCGCTGCGGCGCATGGGCTCACCGGCCGAGGATGGCGACCACGCGGCGGCGCCGGGCGTCTCGGCCAAGTGAGTGCACTCAACAAAGTGCGCCTGGCCGGGTTCCGGATCCAGGTCTTGGTTGCGGCGGAAACGCTTGCTTGCCATGAATCGTCGAGGAACGCGGTGGAAGAGAGAGGCAACTACGGCCGAGCTTTTGCGGCCAGGCAGCTAGGGCTCAAACTTGAGGGAAAAGGCGCGACGGTCTGAGCTTCAACGGGCGGCCTTGGGGCTTTAAATAGTGCCTCGGCGTCGCGCGCAACACCACGAAACCCTAACGCACACGGCGCCCACGGCGAGCGATCCGCCTCCGGTCGGATCGGGAACGATGACGCCGCCGTTGGATCTCGATCCAACGGCTCGCGTCGCGACGAGCTTCGGTCGAGCGGCCGACGCTGGCCGGTCGGTCGGACTCGAACTCGAGTCCGACTCGGGCTCGGTCGGATGAAACGATACTTGACCGAGTTTGATTTTCCAGCGATTTAATATTTAAAATAATTCCTAGTAATTCATTTAATTCATTAAAAATAGCAAATGACTTTCGGAAAAATTCGAGAAAAATTCGGAAAATACTTTGGATCATTTTGGACTCAAATAAAATATTTCCAACAAAAATTTATTTGCAAAATTAAATTCTTTAATTATTTCAAAATGGAATAAATTCAAATAAATCCCAAATAAATCCAAATAAATTCCAGAAAATTCCAAAAATTCACCAAAGTGCCAAATCACACATGAATTTAAGAAAAGCAAAATTTTGGGGTGTTACACTTTGTCCCTTGGGAATGGAGGTAGAAAGAATACATGCATGTCCGAACGATTGTATCCTATACCGCAAAGAGTATGCAAACTTGCATGTATGTCCGGTGTGCAACGCATCCCGGTACAAGCGTAAGAGTCATTCAGATGAGGAGGTGAAGAAAGGAAGTCCTGCTAAGATGGCATGGTATCTGCCTCTAATTCCCCGATTGAAGCATTTGTTTGCTAACCCAAAGGAGGCCAAACTGCTGTATTGGCATTCCGAGAAGCGTAAGAACGATGGAATGCTAAGACACCCTGCTGACTCCACCCAGTGGAGAAACATCGATAGGAGGTATGAAGAATTCGCTGCAGAGATGAGGAATATAAGGTTTGGACTGAGTATAGATGGAATGAATCCTTTCGGTAACATGAGCGTAGGCATAGCACTTGGCCCGTGAATCTCTGTATCTACAACCTTCCTCCTTGGTTGTGTATGAAGCGAAAGTACATTTTATTGTCTGTGCTTATCCAAGGACCGAAACAACCTGAGAACGATATTGATATGTACCTAGCTCCATTGGTGGAAGATCTAAAAACATTGTGGGTTCCTGGGTGCAGGTTTGTGATGCATACAAGCGAGAGAACTTCACTTTACATCGCTTGTTGTTACGCACCATAAATGATTACCTCGCACTTGCTAACTGTCGGGCGTAGTACAAAAGGTGCCAAGGCTTGCACTCACCGCCTAGACGAGCGATCGAGAGTGTGGTCAATCACTCGCGTAAAATCAGTGTACATGCGTCACCGTAGGTTCCTTGGGAGGAAACACCCATACCGCAAGATGAAGAGACTATTCGATGGGACGAACGACAACGGTTCAATTCCAAGGCCTTTTAAGCGGGAGAGATGTTCATGACTTTGTAAAGGATTTGGATGTTACGTATGGAAAGGGACGTAAAGCAAGGTCGACCCGTGAGAAGAGCTTGTGGAAGAAGAGATCAATCTTTTGGGACCTACCTTACTGGGAGCACCTAGAAGTTCGCCACTACATCGATGTCATGCACGTGGAGAAGAATGTCTGTGATAGCCTGATTGGTCTCCTACTAAACATTAAGGGCAAAACAAAGGATGGTATCAACGCACTACTTGACTTAGTCGATATGGGCATAAGACCTGAGTTAGCACCAAAAGAGACCGTTAAAGGTGGTACGTATTGCGAACTTGACTTGTTACACTCTGTCAAAGGCCGAAAGAATGAACTTTGCCGGTGCTTGCATGGTGTGAAAGTTCCGTCCGGCTACTCGTCCAACATGATGAGACTTGTTTCAATGCAAGATTTAAAATTAATTGGCATGAAGTCTCATGATTGTCATGTGTTGATGACACAAATGCTCCCTATTGCAATTAGAAGTATTTTGCCAATAAAGGTCCGGAGAGACAATCACGAGGTGTGTTATTTATTTAACACAATCGCTCGTAAGGTCATCGATCCCGAAGGACTAGATGGTCTCAGGTGAGGTGGTGATGACTCTATGTAATCTTGAGATGTATTTCCCTCCGTCATTTTTCGATATCATGGTCCATCTCATTGTTCACCTTGTAATAGAGATAAAGATGTGCGGCCTGTGTTCCTACGTAGCATGTACCCGCTCGAGAGGTATATGGGAATTCTTAAGTCTTATGTACGAAATCGATCTCGTCCGAGGGTAGCATTGTCGAAGGTTATGCAACCGAAGAGGTCGTCGAGTTCTGCGTCGATTACATGGCTCAGGCCCAACCAATAGGTGTGCCTCGATCTCGCCATGAGGGGAGGCTCCAGGGTATCGGGACCATCGGAAGGAAAGCAATCACACCTGATCCAGTTGCGTGTGCTCAAGCCCATTTCACGGTTCTACAACACATGACCGGCAGTGTCCCCGTACATCGTCGAGCACAAGCAATGGCTAAGGCAAGAGAATCCATCACGACATGAGTCTTGGATCATAAGACAACATAACCTTCAGTTCAACAATTGGTTCAAAGAGCGACCCATCACTGGCAGCTCGTCAAATGACACCCTAAAATGGTTGGCAAAAGGCCCAGCTTTTACAGTTGTCACGTGGAAAGGATACGACTTAAATGGATACACATTTTACACGATAGATCAGGATTTGAAGAGCACAAACCCGAGCAATGGTCTGCATAGATGCGTTGATCATTGGGTCAACGAGGAGCTCCTACTATGGGTTCATAGAGGAGATTTGGGAGCTTGACTATGTACTTTTCAAGATCCCACTATTTCGGTGTCGTTGGGTCCACCTCCAAAGACGTGAAGGTTGACAAGTGCGGCATCACCACCGTGGACCTCAAACGTGTCGGATACAAAGATGAACCATTCGTGCTCGCAAACCAAGTTGTTCAAGTCTTCTATGTTACCGATCCGTCGACAAGAAGCGCCACGTAGTTGTTCAGTGGAAAAAGGAGGATTGTCGGAGTTGAGAATGTAGTAGATGAGGAAGAGTACAATCAATTTGATGATTTGCCTCCTATCGGAAATGCCGAGATGGTCCAAGAGGAACAAATTGAGGAAGTCACCTACACACGCGTCGATCATTGTGAAGGGCTAATTTTCACCGTATAATTACAATGTTAATTTGTAGCGAGGAGCATGCATGTATGGATAATAAAGTAATATTTACGTACTTATGTTATTGCACACGTGGTTGTAGAGTAGTAGGCCATAGTAACCAAGCCGTAAACTTGCGGACATCGGCAGGTAGAATGCGTTCGGTACATGTTGAGATAGCAAATACGAGCCACGGAGGTAGCCCATGGTGGCATCCGCCGCATAATAAAGTAATATTTTAAATTACGTACCCTAGCATTGAGCTAGGTAAGGTCAAGATGAGCGTCCAATAGGAACTACCTAAGTTGTATGCAAATTGAGCTAGCTAAGGTCAAGATGAACGCCCAAGAGCGAACTACCTAAGTTGTATGCACATTGAGCTAGCTAGGTAAGCTCAACTTGCATGAGTATATATACTTGAGAGGAATGGTGAGCCAGATCACGCAGGCGGTTCTAAACTAGAACCGTCATGATATATAATCACGAGCGGTTCTATACCGTAACTGCCTCGCAATATGGTAATCTTACAGACGGTTCTAAACTAGAACCGTGCATGATATACTATTACAGGCGGTTCTAGTTTAGAACCGCCTGTGATATTCAAACCCTATAAAACTTCTTCACTTGAAACGTTTTCTACCAGACTTCAAACGCACGCACACTTCAAACTCCTAACGGCGCCGCCGCCTCGAGCCCCGCCGCCTCGAGCGCCGCCGCCTCCTCGAGCCCCGCCAGCCTCTCCCGAGCCCCGCCGCCGCCGAGCACGCCCGATGGAGACCGGCGCCGCCTCCCCGAGCCCCGACGCCGCCTCCCCGAGGCTGGCCGCTGGCCGCGCCTCCTCCTCACCCGGCTGCGCCTCCTCCACCCCGGCGACGTCTCCTCCTCCCCGACGTCTGCTCCTCCCCGCGACGTCTGCTCCCCCACAAGGTAAATGACTAATGCTCCTCCCCACAAGGTAAAAGACTAAATGAGAGAGAGAGAATAGTAAGTAATTGTTGGTAGCTCAGCTCCTGTATGTATATATGTATGTATTGTTTCGTGTTTTAATTATCGTCATGAATGAATGAATGAATGAATGGGCAAAACTTGCTCGAATTTTATTGGCTCCATGCATGCCTCGTGCTCGTGACCAGAGATGTAGCTAATTAAGGTTGCATACTTGCTCGAATTTTCTTGGCCATGAGTAATAGCTTGCACTCGGCCACCTAATTAACTTGTGCGAATCAATCAAGTGGCGAAAGGGAACCATAGGGCCGTTTGCAACTTGCGATATTGCGACCAATTAATCTTTTCGAGATTAATGGAAGTGATTAGAACCTGCTTCTAGCTTGCCCTACCCAGGATGAAGAAGGGCATGCATTTCAGGAAATTAATTATCTTTGCCCCACTCACACGCACTTCTTGTTAGCAAACCGAGTAGATTAAAACAATGTTAGCACTACTACGTAAATGCTTATATTAGACGCAAAGGTGGAAAAAGAAGAAGAGGAGGAAGAAGAATGTATGATGGATGCATCATACATTCTTTCGAGTAGTATGTTGCTCTTATATATTGTCATGGTTTGAAAAATTTGGCGATCTGCGTAGTAGCCTTTTAAGGCAATGCATTGTGGAAGGGAGGGATTGGACACAACTTGTGGGCTCGCGCTGTGCTGGAATCTCTTAGCTTAGGATAATCATCGGGTGGCCTCGCGCTGTGCTTAGCTTTCGCTTCTTTATTTTTATTTTTTTGTGTTCGATGGCTTTCCATCTATCCACCCTTTTGCTTCTTCCTTTCCCCCCTTCTTTTAGATCATGGGCGGCCTTGGCCATGGTCAACTCTCTTTGCATGTTCTTGTCTCTGCTCACCCGGTATATTTGCTTCCTCGCAGCAGCTGCTGCTGCTTAATTTGCACCAGTATGTTCTAGATCAAGTGAATAGTTAGGTTCATTTATTTTATTTTTCTTTTCATAGTTCCCTCTCTCTCTCCCTTTGTTCTTTACATCGGGCCCATGGTCGTGGGCGTCGGGTGGCAATTAATTGCGCTCACGGTGACGGTGGATGGAACCAGGCTGCGAGGATGAAGGGGACAACGGGAACCCGAGGCGGCAATGGAGTAGCGGCGCGACATTGTTGGATGTATTTGAATTTTGATTGGATATCGTCGAATTTTGACTGATCATGACACCAAAATGAGTTAAAGTAGCCTCTCTCTCTCTCTCTTTCTCTCTCTGCCATGTAATCATGACATGAGAATCTTAACATCTTTGTTATAGAGTACCCTTAGTCATAAGAAACTGGATGTTTAGATGTAATAGGCTATGTAGAAACAAAAAGATTTAGATGAATCAGTGGACATTTCTTCTTTTCATGTGATGAACACATCCAAACAGTTCCCATCGAAATAATGATGGAATAACATTATTTCAATATTTTCTATCCACCTTAGGACCCACTGAAGGATCTGTTCAGCCGAGTCAAGTCAAACCAACTCGCGCTCCAAGAAAAGCAAACAAAAGGCCAACAGGCCGATATAGCATCACGGCGATCGATCCGAAAGATGGGTCCCTACCGGATGTAAAAGGTAGTGAATGCGTTACGAACAATGTCTTGGGATAGTTGTTCGCGAACGGGTTCCCATCACAATTGTATCCTGGAAGTCAGCGGTAGACGAGGGCCGCAACGACACGCTACGAAATCCTTTCCTCCTTCGATATCCCGAGAAGAACTCGAGGCCCGGTCGGCGGTATGCACTTTGCTAGTGGCGAGAAAGGCGTGGAAGACCTTTAAGAGCACACTTGTCAAGGAATACGTCAATAAGGACATGACTCCCTACTCTAAATGCGGGTTCATTCTCGAGGATTCATGGCGGCGTTTTGTTCGAGATGAAGACGACAGATCGATTCATGCTTGAAAGCGAAGCCCACAAGGCCACTGCAGTAAGGAACACCCACCCCCAGACTCGGCACCGGCGCTCACGGGGAAGAGGATGCAATGGGACGAGGGAGGACGAGGGGACTCGCGCCATTTGAATCGATTGTTGACTGTGCGGTAGACGGCTAAGAGCGAGGTCATGTGCCACACCATCCGGCACCATATCCTTTACAAACCACTGCGAGCGAGGAAGTCCGCCAACGTTTGGTAAGATATCGGACCACCATTTTGAGTACGTATTTAGTTCCTAACTTCATCGGTGAAATAACTTGTTGGGGTCTTGCGGTAGAGTTGAGTGCACAATCTTCCTAGGTGGATCTTTTGTCCCAAACAGGAGAGAGATGCACTCTCCACGGCATTGGGAAACAAGGAACACCCTGGTCGCACGCGAGGCAAAGGGGTTTTCGTTCCACTGGAAGACGGGCTTCGAAGACACCGACATGTCTGAGTAAGAAGAGAGGTAGAGGCAGCGTGAGAAAAAGATCGTGAAGGATCTTGAGGGACAGTGAGAGAAGAATTCAATGATAAGATAAGAAGCCTCGAGGAAAGGCTCAATGCTCAAAACGCAAATCCTGTGGAAGACCTAGGGTTCAAATTTCACTACACGTAAGAGCATTTGTCGTCCACCCGACAGGGTAAACACCCGGCAGATTCACATGCTGTGACATCAAGGTATACTAAGTATGATCCCTTGAATGCTCCATAGATATATCTTTTGGCACATTAGCTAATTGGGTACCGCTGTGTAGGAGCCCACGCGGTGCAATCTCCAGTGAGAGTTGCCAATTGCTCCCTTCCTATACAGTCGCTTGGGGCCTCGCGTATCCATCCATTGAAGGGCGATGGTGCGGTACCACGCTAGCGCCGGGTTTCACGAAGGTCAATGTGGACGGCGTTCATGACATTTTCAAGATCATCACACTACAATTGCCTCCAAATGGCGAGCTTGAGACAAGGGGATGTCATCGGCACATTCATCCGGTGGCCCAGAAATGACATATCTCTAGACATCCATCCTCCACCGAAGTACCTCTACTTCCTCCGCCGTAAGTTGATCCAATTCCCCCAAATCGCTTATCGTGCCCTCCCACCCAAAAACATTGTGAGTGAGTTTGATATTGACTTTGACTTTGATTGCTCTCTACTCCCTCGTCTCCAGAAGATTTCCGTTCCAACAAAGAAAGGGAAGGGCAAATCGAAAAGATAGCGAAGGCCTTGGAGTACTATCCGATGGCCCGTTGGCCAGGTATTCAAGCTAGGAGAGCCTTTATTAACGGAAGATCGCATCAAGACATTGACTTCTGCTTTGCAAAAGCCTGCATACATACTACATGAGAGAAGCTAACAAGCCGAGAGAACGAGCGTACAACAAGTATCATGGTCCGCTACAAGCCTAAGCATCACATTCAACGAATCGGCGGGGGCTACTTCAGCGGTCGGCTTCGAGGACTGTTCGATCTCTTCAACCTCGGCGCCCTCGGCGCCTCGCTCTTAAGATCTTTGGACATTGTGAGTGTGTCTTCCTGTAATACGGATAAATGTCATATATATATATATATATTTTAAGTGACCCCTTTGCCTAACTTTTGTATATATAGATTCATGATACGTGAAGCGAACGAACAATACATCGGTGGGTTTCCTCGACCCACTCTTAGTCTCATGACCAACAATGAACCAAGATGCAAAAGCGGTAGAGGAATACGTGCTGACATGCCTTGGATGCTCGGAAAGATAAAAGCTTCATACTTTTACCCTTTAACCCAGGGTAAGTGTCGCCCGACTTGGTATACTCTCATTTGTAATGTGCACACAATACTTTGGTGCTAATTGACCATAGCAACATACCTATGCAGGTTTCAGGTTCTAATTGTAATTCATCCGGCCAAGAACCGGTTATTTACGTTGATTCCTCACATACAGCAACCACGACTTGAACCCTATCGCACGGTTAATCACCAGGTAACCACGTTGTTTAAGGAGCTTGTTGCTCCTGGAATAGCCGAGGCTAACCTTCCGAAATCACGTAGGGCGGTCAAAGCTTTGCGAGATCCTTCGCTCAAGGCGAGGATAAGGCGTTGCAAAGACGATTTCAAGTTTCGGTATCCTCTATACAAGATAATCCTATTTCAAACTCCGTAGCCATGATTCTCGAACTAAGCAATTCTATTTTTCCAAAGGCCACCAACAAGGACAGGCAATAACCGATGTGGATTTTACGTTTGCCATAACATGCATCTCCTCGTCAATGCAACACAAATGAGTAAGGATAAAACTTCGTTTGCAAGACAAGGAATCGGCGTCCATTCGAGGAAAACTTTGTTTTTTCCTAGTCACCAAGTCATTAGTAAAAAGGCGAGTTCTACGCAGTGCCTAAGCGCAAGAGTTAGGTTTATCTCTGTATTGCCACTTGTACTGTCATTAGTCAAAGCAATTCTAATTTTCCGATTTATTTCTTGAAATGGATGTACGGATAGTGCTTGTGATGATCTGTGATCGCTGAAATGGATGTAATGTCTCTGTCTCGATGAACTGTGAAATGGATGTAATGATGCTTGTAATGTCTCTGTGATCGATGAAATGGATGTAATAATGCTTCCGGCCGATCTTGATTGATGGGCATGAAGGAGTCAACATATCTCATATCAAGAGCCATCTTCGTGTAATACATAGGATTTTCCAAGTATACATATGCCATACTATATCTTACCACTAGTGCGGACATATATCTTGCCGTATATCTGTGCTTTCTTTTGAGATACATATCCCTAATAGGTCACTAGTGTGCAACCTTCTTCTTTTTCTAAAAAATTATGAAGTCTATGCATTTCTTCTAGTGCCTAATCCTGCTCTTGCACGATCAAATACAAATTGAAATAGAGAAGGTTAAGAAAAGAAGAGAGGAAAGAGCAATTGAAAAAGCACACCATGAGGAGGAAATGGTATGTATATATCCTGGTTATCATAAATCATATATTAGTTTCAAGTAATATTGCTTGTGGAACTAAAGGTCTAATTTATTCTAGTTGTGGTTATTTTCATTGTGTGGATACTATTTCATCCAACAATAACTTGTATATAGTAATGTGGTGGAAGTGCATCATTTGATAACTTTATTTAACGCTTTCAAGAAAGGAAATCCTCAATCTTTGCACACATGAGACATTGCTGTCTCTGTACAAGGTGCCGACCTTTACTTCAGTTGATGATTTCCTTCAGAAAGTTGCCACACTCCGGGGGAAATTGAAAAAGGGTGGTATAGTGGATGTTGAAGTCTTGCAAGAATTGTGCTTCATGACTGGAATGAGGGTAGGATATACTCTCTCCCATATCAACTTTGTTGATTCTTTATTTTTTCCGAGTCACCTGATCGTCCTGTTGTTTTAGGTAAAATACCCTATTATCCACTGCCACCTAAAAGGGATCTTTGTGGAGGACGCAGACGCCATAATTATTTCGGAAAGTGGGAAAGAATTTAATATTGATGAAATTTACACAGTGAGTCTTCATTTGCTGAAATGGATGTAATGATAGTGCTATAATCGACTTGGAACAATTGCTAAATGAATCCCAAATCTGTGATTCTTTGAAATAATGCTTGTCTAATAACCGCAATGTAGCTTCGTGTTATGTCTGCTTTGAGGGCATGGCTAGCATTTCTGAGGCTAGCCAATAAGCGAAAAGATGTATGTATGAAAACCATATTACAGACGGTTCACAACTAAGTACCGTCTGTGATATAAATATCACAGACGATTCATACATGTGGACCTTCTGTGATAGTTTGTATAACACAGACGGTTCATATCACAAACCGATCGTGATATACACTAACACCAGGCGGTTGGTATATGGAACCGTTAGTGATAGAATTTATATCACGCAGGTTCATATTACAAACCGTCGAGATTTAATATAGCACCGGTTGGTATATGGAACCGTTAGTGATAGGATTTATATCACCAGGCGGTTCATATTACAAACCGTCGGTAGATTTAATATAGCAGCGGTTCTAAATAAGAACCGTCTGTAAAATTATTATCACAGACGGTTAATAAAACCGTCTGTGAAGTGGTTATATTATCACTGACCCATTGTTAGAGACGGTTCACAAAGCCGTCTCTGATGATATTTGTGAACCGTCTCTGATGGGCTTTTCTGTAGTAGTGAGGCCTAGGGTGCTCGCGCATTGGCGACAGGCCGGCCGATCCAACAAGAACAACAAAACAAAACAAAAATCTATGTATCTATACTTTGGGCGCAGATGGGGTTGGCGAGCTTGGAGGCTTGAGCTCCACGTACCTAGAAATTAGATACATAATACATAGATTAATGAGTTTTATATATATACTGAGCATGCGTGCACGAATTAAGACGTAAACCCTAAATAAGTTAAAAGACTACATTTTTTCCAGAACAAAAGGATGACATTATTTAATTATATTGATCATGCATGTATCGGCCGTACCTTGTGTATGGTGAAAGCGGCTGCTGCTTCTTCTCCTGCGGCTGCAGTTGATCACTAGTGCTGCTGATGGGGGTGCCGTTGGCGTTGGAGTCCAATAATGCCGGTGATGAAGCTGCGATATTCTTCTTGTTGTTTAGAGAGTCATCATCACTGGCACTGGCACTCTGTGTGGGAGATGGGGAGGATGGTGGCTTCAACCCCTCGTATCTGTATACATATTAATTTGTGTGTGTCTATATATATATACCCATCATTCTAGCTATCTGAATCCGATCGATCATGCTAGCGATATTTAATGATTTGCTCTCTTTGTCATGGTGCAATTGATTCACTGACATGTAGCCTCAGGACTCGCATGTCAGTAAGACATCATAGGGCAAATGATCAATGACACGTAAAAAAGATGGCAAATCATCAGTTGATCCTATTAACAATAGGAACAGCTGCTAGCTAGCTTAATTGGGCATCACATAACATTAATTACTTACGCCGTGTAGGGTGAGAGTGGTTGCTCAGCTCTTGCTTTTGCCTCTCGTGCTGCTGCAGGCTCTACTAACAACAACGACTCATCCGCAGCGGGGGGTTCCTGCCAAATTAAATGCATACAAGTGCTAGTAACAAATTAGCACTAAATGCTAACAAATTAAGGCCGGTCAGACTCTATCTCTTAATTGGAGTGAGTATTAAGGAGGATCGACTAGATAGAGATCCCTTCCAATGAAACCATGCATGCGTACGTATATATGCGCTAATAACAAATTAACTGGATGTGACTGGTCATCAGTAAGGCCCTGTTTGGAAGCAAAGTTTTTCAATACCATGGTATTACAAAGCCATGGCTTAGAAATTGTGTTGGCATAAATACCATGGTTTCACCTACCACCATTGAAACCATGGTTTTTCTTAGAACTACAAACTGTTTGGCTACAAAGTATTTTGCATGGTATTTTCAAAGTATTGACACCTTTCACTCTCTACACCACCACCAAAAGCCCAAAACTCCACTTTGAGTGGAGTTTTCAATACTCCAAAAATACCATGGTATTGGCAATACCATGGTTTTCAAAACAGAGTTTTTGGGGTTGCTTCCAAACACCATGTTGCCAAAAATACCATGGTATTATTCAAAACCATAGTTTTGCCTAGAAACTATGAAAATACTTTGTTGCCAAACAGGCCTAAGTGAGTATATATACTGACCCTGTTTGAAGGAATCCTGGACAGGAGTTCCTCCATGGGCAGCAGCGGCGCGGTGGTCTCCGCGATCACCTCCACCACCTTGCAGTAGGCCGCCATCCTGTTCTTGGCCATGCATCCTATCAGCTCCGCGACCTGAAGATTTGAGACGAGACCGCCCACGTAGGTATCTTCGGCTGCCACCACCAGGTTGTGTGTCTCCTTGAAAGCATCCGTTGGCCTCTCCATCCCTCCGGGCCGTACTATCTGCATGCATGCATGCCATTCCTTTCAAGCACAGACTAGTGTTGTGCATGTTGAGCAGGATCATGCCATTCCTTTCATTTCAAAGATCCGACAGGGCAGGCCGGACTACGTACGTACATACCGTGTAGGGAAGGCCACTGGCAATCAGCGCTTCTTCAGCTCGTCTTTTCCAGCACAGAACCCCCCAAAATAAGCTAAATTATTCCATTCCATTTCATTTGGCCAAACCACACACAGAGACACAAGACAGAGTAATAAGTGCGTGCTCTCCATCGTATTCACAAATTAAAAGAACTACTCCCTCTGTCCCCACAAAGAGTGCATTTCTAGGTTTTTTAAGACAGATTAGTGTGCAAGGTAAATGACCAATGTGACCCTCATTACTCCATACACAAGCATGCTGGTGCTTCGGTTTCCACATACACTTAAATGAGCATGCATACACTTACAGCTGGGCCCTACAGACTAAAGATGCACTCTTTATGGGACAAATTTTGAATACTAGAAATACACTCTTCGTGGGATAGAAGGAGTAGCTACTAGAGCCATGCAAGCATTTATCTTACTTCAAAAGGAAAGCAGGGAAACCAATCTTGTTTGTGCCCAGGGATGTAACCAGGATGAAGTGCTCAGCCTTTGCAGCAGTTGCTGGAAAGACATGCATGCATAAGCTAGCTTCAATTAGCTAATCGGTCGGTCGATCGGTCCATGGAGATTATATTAATTATATATATACTACCTACCAGCTTGTACGAGGCTGTTGGTGGCCATGTAGTCAATGCGGTAGGGTCCTGTTACATCCAAGATGTCCTTCTCACTTGCACCAATGGAGCACACCACAACTGCGGCATTGCCTATGGCTGAAACGATGCCTGCTTGCGTCTGCCTCTCCAGGTCACACTCGACGATCTCAAGCTTCTCTGCGGCTGGCCTAGGGAGTGAATTAATTAAGCCGATTATTAATTAATGCGTCCTAATTAAGTTCCACTATAGCTAGCTAGCTAGCTAGCTCGGTCGAATTATATATACTGGGGAGATAAATTGATCAGTGGCAACTTAAAACAAATTAAACGAGATTAAGCTCGATTTAATTATCTCACGCGAAGTTGCAGCTGCGTCGACCTCTAGTTTCAGTTGCTGGACGCTCTGGAAAAGATAGGAGAAATTGTTGGCGATCAATTAATATTAGGAGAAATGAAGAGAAATTAAGGTTGTACCTGCACAAGGGATGATGCTCTCTCCGCACTTCTGACGGCGGCGCGGACACGGAAGCCAAGCTTGATGAGTTCCCTGCAATGCAGCAGTAGAGCAGCAGACGTT
Source organism: Rhipidocladum racemiflorum (assembly GCA_036346355.1). NCBI lineage: Eukaryota > Viridiplantae > Streptophyta > Magnoliopsida > Poales > Poaceae > Rhipidocladum > Rhipidocladum racemiflorum. The sequence goes on along the minus strand of CM070590.1, from coordinate 77,850,399 downwards.
CATCTTCTGTGCTGTGCATGCATGGTGTGCCCCAATTGGTAATCAGAGTAGGTCAGTAGAGCAGCAGAGTACCTTACGGCTCGGGTGCCAACCCTTCCGGTGGCACCCGCAACGAAGACGAGGTCTTTTTCTTTCTGCGGGTCCGTCACGGCCGTCGTCGTCGTGGCGGTGGCGGCGGCATACAGACGGCCAGCAGAGGAGGAGGAGGAGGAGCTGGAGCGAGCACTAATATTATTACGCTTGTGCTGCCGCAGATCTACGGGTACTGCAGAGGCAGAGAGAGAGGGAAAAGGCTGCGGAAGACATCGAGCTGTTGCTGATGACGATGATGGCCGGTAACGCAGCGGCGAGAGGGAGACGGTGGCCATGGCCTCCATATCTAGCTAGTGAAACTATCTCCTCCTCCTTGTTCTGCTGAAATCCGAAAGAATTCTTTCTCCCCTTGGATTCAATTCATCAAGTTGCTCTCCGCTGCCATGCCATCTTCTCCGCTGCGACTACGAAATAAACTAATGATGGGGTGTGACTGAACTGAAGGAGCTACTGATCCCTGGGCTGACGTGGCGTGCTCGTGTCCTCGTTCTGAGATAGCGTGGGACCCTCTCTCATCCTTCCTCATCTGTCTAATCTTTACCCCTTTATAATGCACCAGTTAATTCTTTTCTACGTGTACACACAATTCTGCCCCCACAGAGGATACCTTTTCTTTGTTCACCCTAACACGTGCACCCAGAAATCCGATTTCCTCGTAATCAAGCGCCACGATGTTTTATCACATCACTTCATCAAATCTGATGGACCAAATCATCCGGTTCATCCCGTGTGGGCCCGCCCGTCTGGCCCCTACTCGCACGCCCGTCTGGCCCCCATTCACGCCCCCAACCGCCCGTGCATCCCCCAATCACGCCCCAACCGCCTTGCCCCTCTCGCCCTCCAACCGCCCGCTGCGCGCGCCCCTACCTGCGTGCCCTAAGGCCCCAATCGCCAGTAAGCGTTAGCGCCGAGACCCGCCCCACTGCCGTGCCGAAGCATCTTCGTCGGCAAAGCAAGCACCGCGTGGCCGCGTCGGAGACCCACCGCCACCGCCGCGCCCGAAGACGCCGCCGTCGCCACAAGCACCGTGGTCGCCGCGTTGAGACCCCGCCACCGCGCCGCAGACGGGGAAGGGTCTGGTTCGTGGAGGCCGAGGCGAGCTGCGGGCTCGAGGAGGCGCGCAACCTCGAGTGCCGCTATGCATCCCCAAGGAGGAGCTGCTCCCCCCCCGAGGTGCGCGTCGAGGACACCGTGCTCCTCGCGCAGGTTCGGTTTGGCGCCGTTTGGCTCGGTGGGTTCGGATCTCGTGGGATTAACGGGGAAGGACGCTTCTTGAGTCGTTGGGAGATAATAATATCGGAGCACTGGAGCAGGGAGGAGATGGATCATGTAGTCGGGGGCAAGTTCAAGCTCGGCAAGAAGATCGGGAGTGGATCGTTCGGGGAGCTCTTCCTTGGTGAGTTCTCCATCTTTCCGCCTCTCAATCTAACTCAAAAGGACATCTTTTTCTATTGTGTGAGGGAAGACAGATGCTAACTTTGTTGTTCTTGTTTGTAGCTGTTAATGTGCAGACTGGAGAGGAAGTCGCCGTCAAATTGGTATTGGATTCTGTCTCATTTCTCATGCACCTTAAGGGGTTTTTTCCTCTGGAAAAAGCTTAAGAGTTTTTTCTTTTGTACAATTTCATAGAATTTGCCTTTTGCGGTAAGATCATTAGATGCACAGTGTAGTGAAATGTTTTTGTCGAATGGTGTGCCGTTGTTACTATTGTCAATTTAGTTAGTTGTTTGGAGTTATGGAAACTTTTAGCCCGTTGGTGTTGCTGACTTGTTGCTATGGGTTGACAGGAAAATGTGAAGACAAAGCACCCACAGCTTCATTATGAATCGAAGCTGTACATGCTTCTCCAAGGAGGAAGTAAGTTTATGTCATAGAGCCTATTCATGTAGCTGGAGTGGTACTTTGTGATTAGCTGCTATGATGACGAGTTGACGACGATGAATTGAGTTGACTGTTTTTTTATTGGTTAAAGCTGGCATTCCTCACTTGAAGTGGTTTGGCGTGGAGGGAGAGTATAATGTGATGGTGATTGATCTTCTTGGGGCCTAGCCTTGAGGACTTGTTCAACTATTGCAGTAGAAAGTTCTCGTTGAAGACTGTACTCATGCTCGCTGATTAGATGGTGAGACACAATCGCGTCTTTTTGAATCGGCTCCGATTCATATCTTTTCAATTGTTTATTGTTAAATAGTTAATTTGTTCTGTGTATCTTACTCTATATAGGTTTCTGGCATAACCACATTCTTTGTTTCAAATGTTTCAGATTAATCGAGTTGAGTACATGCATTCAAAGGGATTTCTTCACCGTGATATAAAGCCTGATAATTTCCTTATGGGTCTTGGGCGGAAAGCCAATCAAGTTGCATTTATATCTGCTATCTTAATTTGTATACTCCTACACCATAGCTGTAAAGAAGATAAGTATTTTTTTTAGTATGTATTCCGCCTGTTAACCACATTGCGTAAAGTGTAGTTTCATGATCTTCTTATTAATGGGCCAAATCACCCGGTTCATCCCATCAAACTCTTTGAACCTCCCGTGCCCCAATCTGCGCCCCGATCACCCGCGCCCCCAACGCACCTCCCGCAATAGAACCCACGGTCGCCCCAATCTGCGCCCCGATCGCCGCCGCCCCAAGCACTGGCTGGTCGTCATGGAGTCGCCCCCCGGCGACGCCTCCAACCCAGATCATCGACAGCTACATCAAGACCCTCGAGCAGGTCGTCGGAAGGTATCGCCGGAACCATTTCTCTGATATTGTCCCTGTTTATTCTGTTGGGTGATGGGGTATGAGCTTATGGATGGGATGTGCGATGCCATCTTGTTGGGTAGATTTTTGTGTGTTCCGGCCGTGGGTGGTCTGAACTCTGATGTTCCATAGTAATGTTTAGCTGAGGGGAATTTGGGAATTGATTGGACAGGTTATTATTTGGATCTGAATCAGTTTCTACGTATCGGTTATTCGCCTTTATGGTGTTCCTTATGAATGTATTTCTCGGCAAGAATTTTTGGTTTGATCTTGTTAGTGCTTGTACCAAATGTTATTAGGCTGTCAGTTATTGCTCTCTCTGGTGTGACTTGTGTGCTTAAGTAAGCGGATCTTTGCTCTGTTTCTATGGATGTGTTCTGATGGGTAGGGGTTTTTATTATTGACATTAGTAAAGATGGGACTATGGTATATTGTTTCGCTTTATTGTTGTAGTGTGTAATTTTGAAGTTGGATCTGATCATTCATTGTGTTCATTATATTTTGTCTCATATGTCAAGGCTACCGGTTTTTATGATTATGAGGGTGCAGCATTTTTTGTGTTGTTTTGTTCAATCTTGGTTATATTTATTTTTATAAAAAAAAATTAGTTCACTACTGTTGTGGACTATTTTCTTTAGCAGCTAGGTGAATGTTTCGTAGTAAGCTAAATGTATGTCTAAGTCACTACTGTTTTTTTTTATTCAGGTAAGTTGAGCTTCCAGTATGTACTAGTAGTATGCCCGTGCGTTGCTACGGATCTTAAATATGGGCTAGGAAAGCTCATGAGCAGTAGCAAACTATAGCTGAAATGTCATGGGAAGCAACAAACTGCAGCTAGCATGTAAGCTATACCGTAGTTGATGAGGGTTAAGATGGAGCCAAAAAGTGCTCAGTTTACAAGCAAAGTTTTCGGATGAAAATACGCAGCTGGATAGGTCCATTATACAAGGCATCCCTGTGAAACTCGAATTTTTTTGCCAAGTTAACCAGGGCCAACTTTTTGGATGTCGTAGTGCTCACTGAGATTTGCGAGGTATTGGTTGAAGTCCTGGATGCGGTCCCTGTGTGACTTGTCGGCAACCTTGGCAATTTTGTGCATGTCAATCTTTTGATCATCATCAGCTTGTGGGTTCCCTTCTTCTCCCATCCTGTCAGCTTCAATCAATTCATTGCTAGGATCAGCTGGTAATTCAGAGATTCTGCATGAAGAATAACCATCGAATTAGATATGAACATGTGTGTCAAATCAGTTACTCAGAGTGCAACGAAGCGATTGAATGGCATCAGCCCTAATGCACACCCCATAATGATCACTAACACATTCAGTTGTTTTAGGAATCTGAAAAGATGCTTAGGTTTAGAATAGGACAGTGTAGTAATGAACAAAACCTTCGTGAAGCTGGACGTGCCCGCTCTGAGACGATTCCTCATGGTAGTGCTTCTTCTTCTTCTTTTTCTTGACTCCACCTTCCTTGACATCTAGAGCTTTCCCCTTCAGCTTCAACCTCCCCCCAACAACGTTCTGGTATTCCAACATCTCGCTGCAACAAGACCCAAACAAATTCAACTCATATTGAACTGCATCCGATGGTAGGCAGGGGCGGATCAAAGTGAAACAGGACGGAGAATCCCACGAAGAATGTAAAATCCTCATGAAACGTATGGACCTTATTATCTGTTGACTTTGTTTCACAGTCTTCTCATTTCTGCAAGTAGCTGGTCTTTCTGGAAGATTCTTATCAGCAAGTGATTCCCCATCATCCAATTTCCGCTTATATGATATTGTTGATGTTGAACTATCAGCTGTGTTCCTATCAGTGTCCCTGTTATGCAGAGAAAACATGACAGCATACAGCCAAATCGCTTCGTCCAGCATACTATCAGCTGTGTTCCTATCAGTGGCAGATTCTGATGCAGGAAAAAATGATGCCTCAGACGAACTATTCCACAAATTGTTCATGTGTCATGGCAATAACACACACAAAAAAAACTCCTTTTATGCCACATTGAAGACAACAATGCTATGTTGGCACCCCAAAATGACATGATGCATACCTTGTGGGAGAAAAACGAGAGGTGCAACATCGGCAACACCTAGCACATATTGTATATCCAAATTTCGAGTTGTAAGTTCAACTACAGGGCATATGAATTTGGTGCAGAGCGATATTGCAAGCATATTGGATTGATTAGACTCCCAGAAATAATAATACTATCCTTTGTTATCTTGAGTACCAGAGAAAGCTAGAAACAATTCAACAGATGAATGATAATGTATCAGTAGACATTAAACACACAGCTTATACAAAAACCATCTGAAATTTAGAACATCCTTATGATATAATACTATATGGCCTAATTGAATAGGTGGATGGTGCCCTTAGCATAATCCTTTTAGAGAATAAACCCAGAAATCATAATACAAACCCATGGCAGATTCAGCTACAATGGTGAACTAAAAAATTTCATGGAATCAAATGACTATCATCAAGCTACATATTTTCGTGTATTTATCAGTCAGTTAGAAAGTTTCTGCACAATGCAGTTAGCCGGTGAAGTAAGACAAGCATGTGCCTTCCCACAAGGCCACGACAAAAAACAATAACACACAATTGGCAAGTATAATAGAAACATACCTTCGGAACAGCACAATCTGCATGAATTGGATACCAAAGAACTGAACACCAACAATCCCAATTGCTTGTTTGAACAACAAACAGTGGTGCCCTGAAAGAGATCCCATGGTGGTGGCCTTGCTGCACGGGCCGTGGAACTGCACCGGCCCAACGTAGTAGGTCCTCGGCGGGAGCACCAGCGTCACCGCGCCAACCGCTGAGCACACCGCCTTCCATGCTGTCATCAACGACTGCATGCAGGGCAACCAGCCGCCTACATGCGCACGTCATTGGCGTCGTTGCCCTTGGCACTGTAGTTCTTCACATTGAAGGTGGTCGTCGCCGGGGCGCCGTGATACCCTGGCGTCAGTTGCCTCACCGTTGTCACTTCCGGAGACGCGACGGCAGCGGTGGACACGGCCACGGCGCAGAGCGCGACAACAACGAGCAGCCAGTGCCACGCCTCCATCTCCTGGCCTCCTCACGCGTGCACAAGACCGTGACGGCAATAGAGCATAAGCCGCTCTCCTTCGTGCTGCCTAGCTTTCTGTTCTTCTTCTTCTTCCCTTCTGCTCTTCTTCTCTGCTATCTTGACCGATTGGAGATAAACTTAGATGCCTAAAACAACATCTTTGAGCTTTAATCAAAAAAATAAAAAAAGGGACACACACTATAAACACAGAAGAAAATTTGATACTAAACACTATAAAAAAAAGAAGGTCGCAAATCATATCCTAATAACATAGTTTAGAGTTAGATCTGGGCAATGGGGGAGGAGAAGATGGCACCGAAGCCGGAGGCCCGCACGGCAGTTGAACTGCCGGGGTTCGTGATGAGCGCCGAGGATGAGGAGCGCGCGGCCGCGGCGACCGGTGTGAAGACGGTGCAGGACCTGCTGCCGCCACCGAGCATTTCCTCGTCACCAACGCGGCCTCCGCAGGGGAGCCCGCGCTACGCGCCGTCGCTGTCTCCCACATGCCCTGCGGCCACTGCCGCCAGTTCCTCCAGGAGATCCGCGGTGCCGCCGGGATCCGCATCGTGGTCACCTCCGACGCCGACAACGGCTGCGCGTCCAAGTTGCGCACGGTGCCATCGCTCCTCCACCGCCCCTTCAGCCCCCACGATCTCCTCCGCAAGCACGCCCCCCTCTTCCTCGAGCCGCACGACAATCCTCTCGGCGACCCCGTCTCCACCGTCGCCAATGGCTTCACTGGCGACGATCTGGAGACTCGCTGGCGGCGGCGGCGGCGCGAGCGGCGCCGCCAGCCCGTGGCCAGTGCCGGCGGGGTTCGCGGTGGCGAACGGCGAAGGGAAGGTGTACGCCGGTGGCTGTCTGGAGTCCGCGGCCTACAACCCGACACTGGGCCCCATCCAGGCGGCCATCGTGGCCGCCGGAGCCCCCCCGGGGATGTAGTGGCGACGGCGCTCGTGGAGGAGGAGGGGATGTAGTGGCGGCGGCGCTCGTGGAGGATGGCAGCTGTATAGAGGCGGGGGTGGTGGCTAGGGAGGAGGAGGGTGCGGCGGGGATGGAATCATGGTGGAATGAATAACTGCATAAGAGATCGAGCAGAACGTGGGGGGTGAGACGAACATGGGCTAGAGTTGGCCTTATCAATGTGTGGACGACAGGGTGCGCGACTGCGGGGGCGAGGGCATGGACTGCGGGCGTGATGGGTAGCGTCGGGTTAGGCGATAGGCGTGATTGGGGCACAGGCGGGGAGGAAAGTTTGATGGGATGAACCGTGTGATTTGGTCCATCAGATTGATGAAGTGATGTGATAGAAGATCTTAGCGCTTGATTTTGAGGAAGTAGGATTTCTGTGTGCACGTGTTAGGGTGAACAAAGAAAAAGTATCCTCTGTGGGGGCAAAAAAATGTGTGCATGTAGGAAAGAATTAACTGGTGAATTATAAAGGGGTAAAGATATGCACACGAACATCTGCTAAACTAAAATAGCGACTGCATTGTTGTCCTAAAATAGTTACTGGCTTTCTGCATTTTTCGGTTTGTAAAGATTGCTTGAGAAATCCCCACAATGTGCGTATACCTTTGGTCATTAGCGCATCTGATTAAATGATGCTCTTTAAGGCAATGTATGCTTACTGGTTGCCTTGGTTTCTTTACAGGTGTAGTTAAGTAATGTTACCATTCAATGAGACAATGACTCACAAAGGTTAACCCAACAGCAGAATAGCTCCAAAAGCTTGTTGCATGCAGGCATTCCGATCTCAAGCTTCCATACGGCAATTGACACCACAGGCGAAGTTTGGGGTCTCTTAAGCAAGCTGACACATGTAGGTGTCAAAAATTACTAGGATTCATTCTAAAAAAATGACAATAGGGTGTTTGACATGGCATCTTTGGATTTCCATACGTGAAGTATGGACCATCTTGTGGTTCGTCTTCAATGGTCAAACGTTTCCCCAATATGTAGACTATAGCCTATGGAAGTCATATTCTTTATGGATAAGCTAATACTTATCCATTCAGGTGGCTGCACGGATCCTTCAGGACACTGCTATTGGAAAGAAGTGTATTTCTGACAAAGTGAGTCATTCTACATGACAGTGTTGATAAATCAAATGAGCTTCAAACTTTTTTATTCTGTAGTTATGATAGAGATGTATTTCCATGTTCACCATTTCCCTCATTCTATGTAATTGTGTTATGTCTTCATCGTGAAGTTTTCTAGATTTTGTGCTTCATATGGAAAGCAAACTTATGTTGAGGTGTGAGGACCGGTAGCTTCTTTTGAAACTTCTTATGCTTCGTGCAGTGTAAAATCAGCACTTATTGAATGTGGAACTTCTATTTCCTCCTTCTAATTTGTAAATAAGATTAGAGTTGTAGGCGGTATTTCAGAAACCCTGCTTTTATGGTTGTAGTTGAGCTAATCAACCTGATCTATCTGTAATTACAGTTTAGTGGTGCAAGACGATTGTAAGATGCCATAGTGTTAGGATATCAACTACAAAGGGATCCTGGGAGAGATGTAGGAATTCCTGACTGAAACTTTCTTTCTAGGACAGAAATTGATGCCTGGCCCACTCTCGGAAAATATTAAAACAAAGGAAACCTCTGAATCGTGAGTTACATGTTCTTGTTTTTCTCTTATCTCCATAGTTTCCAATAATAGATTTTGTCTTTGATGTAACAAGTTTGATTCGATAGGTGTTTTGAAGACTTTGAGATACTTCATGGGGACCAAATTTTTCTCGCTTCGCTCATGTAGCATATCTAGAGTGTACAAAGAATGTAGTGCATAAAATTGCACCAATGTACAATCGCACAATATATTCCTAAATGTGCGGAAATAGACCAACTTTGCATATCTTTGTGAAGTCTCATTTTTGAACATTGCTCATCTATTTATCCTCACCTACTACTTGGGTTCGACTAAAATAAATCGTAGCTCATTTTAATGTAGTTTGCACTGGCCATGTGAATTAGCCATTTCACAAGGAAATGTGCCGTGTTAGTTTCACGTTTTCTCAAAAGATAACATTCCTGAAGTTATACGAGAAATCTTTAAGCGTATCAGGGATTAGATGGTTTTTAATGATAAACAGTTGCTATGTTAAGCACTTGCTTATATAATCAATGATATAATAACTATCTGTATCTTTCTTTTGTGCACATCTTACGACACTTGATTACTAAAATATATAACACATTTTGCTTATTTGAATTGTATTAGCAAATATCGCCGTAGCGTTAGCACGGGCAATATACTAGTGAGGTTATTAGTTCTCAATTTGGCATGAGTCATTGATTTGCCCAGTCAGTTTTTTTTTCGTGATCAAACGTGGGGTACGACCAAAAACTGGAGTACAAACTCCACATCAAAATTTGGTCAATAATTTTTCTATATTTTAGCTAATCTTTCCAAACGAATAAGGTTTAACAAATTTGGTCATCATCTAAACTAGCAAGATGACACGTTTGTTTGCGCTGCTAAATTTTACAAAGTTTGTGGGGACCCTCCCAAGGAGATACAATGTGCATACTGCACCAGTCCCATGACCAGTACGTAGTTGGTATGCATATTTATAACATTGTTACCACACGCATACACAAGCTCTTAACTTTATTGATATAAATTGGTTCGTTCATAAGGCCATGAAGGCTTAATCAAAAGCAGCGGAAGATACATATACTTATCTGTAAGCTTTGCCCATCTATCCCACATGCAACTGACAAGGTGTATTGTAATTCCCGTAACCTAAGGTAAAATCCTAGTCGGTTACAGGGTGAGGATTTTATCTTTGATCTTTCAGGATAGATATACGCTATCCTGAGACTACGATCTTATCTTTCCTACCAGGAGTCGGTTACCGTCTCTGTCCTTCCTTGTTAGATATGATCGTGGCAGGTCGCATGGTACCCGCCCTTGCATGGCTAGTTCAGCCTGCCTTCTTTTGGTTGGTCCGTGCGGCCCGCCATGTAGGTACCCGGGGTCCATGTAACCCACAAGGACAATGAGGAAAAAGGGTGGGGCAGTAAAGTTTCTTTTTCTGATAAGTTGAGTGCTACCACTACTACAGATTCGTACATCACAATCGGTTCTTTTTTGTCATCACAATCGGTCTTGGTGGCGATAGAAAGTCCAACGACAATGATAAGGTAGATATATCACAATCGGTTTTTAATCGACAGTAATAATCTCTTATTAATGTCGGTTCTTTGTAAGAACTGACTGTGATAACCATCTTATCACAATCGGTTCTGTTTTAGAACCGATTGAGATAATATAATATCACAATCGGTTCTTTTTTACAACCGATTCAAATGATTAAAGTATCACAATTGGTACCAATAAAAAACCGATTGGGATGAGGATATTATCACGATCGGTTCGAACAAAGAACCGATTATGATATTAAACCTATCCCAATCGGTTCCAACAAGAACCGATTGTGAAACTGTACCCATCCCAATCGGTTCCAACAAAGAACCGATTGTGATGATGTTATTGTCCATCGTCCGAAAATAGCCTCACATTCACAATGTGACATTCATCACAATCCACAATATCAGAGAACATATATATACATCACAATCTACAATATTACATTCACATTAATATTGTTTACAATCTGTATGTAAGACCCTCACTTTTATGCTACAGTGCAAACATAAAAGCAAAGTTCTAAAGTGCATACTGTGCTAGTCCCATGATCAGTAGCTAGCACGCACAAACACAATTTGAAATCACAACCATGCAAAAGTTTTATATTTTATTATAGCGGAAGTATTGATACAATATGACCGATGAGGTCGACTAAACATAGCAAAAGAATCAGAAGTCTTGTAGTTTGCCGCATAATCCATAGGCAACTGACAAGGTAAAACCTTAGAAAGAATCGTCGTTAATAATCCCGTTTTCCTGCATTGGAGTACCTGTCGAGGTTTCTTGCCTAAAAACAACAATAATAGCAAGGGTGAGTACGTTGCGTACTCAGCAAAACTTGTAGTGTTTGCAAAACCTGAAATATATGCAAGCTGAATAGAAAGTGGGTTTCTACAGTTGTTTTGCATGCCTTGGTTGATCTTACATGTATTGCATGCCTTGGTTGATCTTATATAGATTAATATTGTCATGCCTTGGTTGATCTTACATGTATTGGAGTCGGTTGCTAATGTTCTATTTATTAAATGGGAGTATATGTTAATTAAAGGTTAGAAGGATAATAGGCACAAGTTTTTAATTTACATACGAGAACAAGATAGGCGAGTGTTAATCCTAATCATTAGTGGGCATCATATAATCATATAAAACAAGTTGAATACGTATGCTTATCCATACGTGTATTGAGATAATTTTGTAAGTACATATGTTATAAAGGTTTAATTATTTACTAATATAGTTCATCTATAATAAATTATGGAGTGTCCACATGTATATATACATATATGTGGAATATTTGAGTCTTTGTAGACTTTTGAAATTTGTTTCACGGATCGAGGAATTGTATTTGAGTTTGAATAACATATAGGTACGCATCAGATATGAGTGATATGTCATTTGACTAACTTTTAATTACCTAAAATATTTTAATTCTAAAGAATATATTATTATTATTATTTATTTTTCTCCATTCCTTTTCCTTCTCTTTTCTTATTTCTTTCTTTCTTTTCTTTCTTCCTTATCCTTTTCTTTTCCTCATCACTTTCTGCCGACTGGACTGCATCCTCCTAGCGCCTTCCTCAACCTTCCCCAATCCTCCCGATACTTCTCCTTTCTTCTTGCCCCTTCTCGATCCCACCGATCGGCTCACGGCCTTCTTGCTCATTTGGTTCCTCACGGATCCTCCCTCGATCCTTCGCCTGCTCGCTCGGCCAAGATCAAGGCCGCCTCCATCGAGGTCACACGCCGGCTCCACTGGCTCTTCCCCATCCTTGCGGTTTGGTTCTCCACCCCCTTCTCCACTCTCTTAATTAAGGTTGGTAACCCTAATCCCCTCTCTTCCTCACTCTCTCTGGGTGCCGAATGATGATGGTTAGGTTTGATTTAGGGTTTGATATCCCCTAATTTCTTGTCCCCTTTTCCTTACATGCTGACTCCTTATTGCAATTGGGGATTATTCTGTGTTGCTTGATGTTAGGGTTTCATGATGATTGAGATTAAGATATTGATGCTGAGATCATGCTTCCTTGATCTGTGATGTTTAGAAGATGTTTTAGTAGTTTATTGTACTGATTATTGCTATGATGTGAATGAACTTGATAGATTGATTTGTTTGAGGTTGGGTTACTGGATGATCTTTAAATGTTGAGGGGGAATATGGTGATAGTAGCCTCATAGTAGTCTGATTGCATGGTAAATGATATAATTTGATGCCATGCCTTAAAGGTGAGCTTGATGCTAGATGTGTTTGAGGTTCTTTGAATGCTTAGGCATAACATAAGGATGTTGGTTTCTTTATTGTTCTATTGCAGGATAGGTGGTAGCATAATGCTATGCTACTGACTGTTTTTCTGAATACTTAATTAGACATGGTGGCAGTGGCTTAGAATAATTTGTTGCATGGTAAATGATGAAGTGATGCTATGCTATGGGGTTTGATTGCCTTTTCTTGGTCTGTGATGTAAGATTCTTTTCGATTAATTGCAAGTTGGACGGTGTCTATGTATTTCCTAACTGTCAGTGCGCCGGGGGAGCATGTATGGCAAAAGGAAAACATGATGCAACCCTTGCAATCTTAAAATACTGAGACCAAGACTTTATATTCTACTTACGGTTGATTTTACTATTGCTATAACCATGTTTTAACAAAAATGGTTCCATGGGTTGGAGTATTACCTTTGAGGGAAGAGGTAATGGGAAAAATTGCTTCTATTGATTGGGTTATTTTCCTGTCTTTGATTGATCTTGATTACTCCCTTGGGGGCTTGGGGCTCCTATGTCTTCCTTGAGTTGTAAAAGAGTTGCATGTGCAAGATCAACTCACTGGATGAGGTTTGGATGATTTCTGGTTCTAGATCTTGGAGCTTTGGTCCCCTGGGAGGAATACTCCTGAGGCTGGCTTGGTTCAAAAAGGAGTTGGGTTGGTGAAGGTGTAGGCTTGCTGTTGCCGTAAGCCAATCATGGCTTCCTCCTCCTGGTCGATTCGGTGTTAGTCTTTCTGAATGTTCCCTTCTCTGGGGTTTACTTGGATGGCTTCCTGAGACTTTCTTTGAGTTGTATGGATGTTGATAGTGATATGAGGGCCTGGGTGACTTATATAGTCCTTGGTAGTGTATTTTGCCACAGGGTGTGAAGGTAGAGCCTAATGGCTTGGTCTTTGTGGCCGGATTCATTGCTCACATTAATTGTCCTGGTCAGTGCAATGATTTTGGTTGTATGGTTTATATGGCTGGCTGCTTGGGATGGGTTATTTTGCTCATGTGGCTTAACCTTAGCCTTGACTCCAGCTTGGCCGGCGGGCTGGGTACGCTCTAGAGATTGTCCTAGAGTGTTCTATGGGATGGATAGCTTGGTGACTTGCTTTGGTGGCTTAATATTAGCCTTATGATTTTACTTGGCTGGCTGGCTGTTTACCCAGGTTTCGGCTGGGAGAGGCTTGTCCTCTGCTGACCTGGCCTGAGTATGCTCTTGGGTGCTTCGGTTGAATCTGGAAAGGGGCTGTGCTGTCCTGTGGGCACAGTGCCGTGGGTTTATCCCTTTTCACTGTGGTTTTACTATTTTACTGCGGTAAAACATATTTTTACCTCGCGATATTTTCTAAATACTCGCGTCTACGGCTTAACAGGTTTGTATACTGCCGAATGATGCAAAACTTTATCGCGAGAGGAGCCAGATTGGCCCCCGGACAATCTAGGGTACCTCATTAAGCGATTCACTTAGCTGACGACAATCCTTTTCTTATTTATTTATTGTATCTAACTTAATGCATTTTATTCCATTCTTAATCTTATACGGTTGCAGTTGATGATGCAGGTTCACAATGCAGATCAAGTCATCACAGAAGCTGTAGTTTATAATCTTGTAGCCTACTTTCTAGAATGTAATCATTTATGTAATTGTGGTTCCATATGTAATTGAATGATTGTATTGAGTTGTATTCCAAATAATTGTTGTATGTCTTTATAGAGATTGTTGTATTTCCGATTTATTGTAGATGTGAACTACGATGAATCAATAAAATTTGTGTTGCAGTTCAATCTCATGTAATAAATATTCTTGATCAGCAAATGGCAATTGGTTTACTTTATTTTCTTACCATTTTCTTCTATCACTTTTTCCTTCTCTAATTTCAGGAATTCAATTATCTTTTAACAAAAACTTTTAAATTTGCAGAAAGATAATAATAAATCAAATTCACATTTTAATATTTTATTTTTATTGTTTAGTAAATTCTGGGATGTTACACTGTAACAGATCACATATTCACATAAACATCCAAAAGCATAGCATTACACATCACATTCACATTATTTTTGTTTACACTTATGGACTAGTATTTGCTTGACTGGTCTCTATATCTACCATCCTCTGTTATAACTTCTGTCTAGTACCACTGGCATATATGGTCTCGTAATCTCTTGAGATCAATATTGGTTAGGCTCTTCCAGAGGATATCAACATCCTGCAAAATAGATAGTAGTGCACTAATATATTTAAGTCTTAAATTTTGATTGTAAAAGCTTAAGGCTGATAGTATTATGCTTGTAAACAAATATCACATTGACAGTAGTGCAAATAATCAGCTCTATACCATAGGGAAATGATCTGCGCGACCAACCAAAATGAGCATGTGCTGCATCACGTAAAAGCCACACAGATCATCGCACCCTTGTTGATGACACTGTGAATAAAGAAACTTAAATTAGGAGACTACCACAACACCTTGGCTGGTGCAGATCATTGGCTGGTGCCCCTGTTTTCACATCTTCACCGTCGTCAGTTCGGTTCTTACGCTTCTTGTCATTACGCTTCTAATTTTGTTTGTACCGGGGTACACCACAAACTGGACAAATGCGCAGTTTCTTATGGACGTTGCGGTATAGTATGCAATCATTTGGACATGCATGTATCCTTTCTATTTCCATTCCCATGGGACATAGTAGCTTCTTCGCATCATAAATACTAGTTGGCAACTCATTTCCCTCTGGAAGCATATCCGATAGAAGTACTAAAAGTGCATTGAAACTTGTATCTGTCCAACGGTGTTTTGCCTTCAGTTCAAACAATGCAAGGACCGAACCCAACTTGGTGTATTCTCCTTTGCAACCCGAAAACAATGGTTTGGCATCATCGTCCATCAAGCTTTTAAATTTTTCAAACTCTCTTTCCGTGTAATTTCCCTCCACATCCCGTAACATTTGATCTAAATTATCCTCATCTCACGTATCACGATCCAACTCGTGTCTCACAGGGGTACTACCTGTCTCCCCATAATGGATCCAACACGTGTAATTCCTCACGAAGCCACGTCGAATCAAATGGCCTTCAATTTGAGCTGAGTTGTTAAATCTCTTGAGATTGGTGCAATCAATACAATGACAATATATGTAATTTACACCCCTCATAACCATATCTACTTCTGCAATTCTTATGAACTCCTTAACTCCCCTCTGAAATTCAACACTCACACGGTTTTTTTGATACATCCATTCTTCACGGTCTATCTACAATTAAATCACAAACAATAAATTAATAATGCCCTAATTAATGAAATAAAAGAAGGGTTGAAGCATTAACAAAGTTGAGAAATTGAATGATCTTAAAGAAACGTCTATTTGTTGACCAACTAAGTACGTACGTACCAACGATGACTCCTAATCCCATTCGAGGATATGTGGTTCGAGCAAGTTCCTAAGCTGTTGTACAACTCTAGAGAAAATTTGGCGACATCTCATTTGTTCTCCAAATACACGTCTCGACAACATGTCAAGAGGATGTGTATTCGGAGAACACCGGGGAGATGCTGCCGAAACTTTCTCTACAGTTTGTACAACAGCTTAAGAACTTGCCCGAGCCACATATCCTCGAACTGTCAAAAAACGTGGACAATTCGAGACTGCTTATTTATAAATATGCCATTTTAGCATACTTATAAACAAGCACCCTCGAATGGGAGACGCATAGGTTATGCAACTTAAACTCTAGCATTGATCATATTATAGCAACAATATAATGACATGTAACCCATTCACATGCTCACCTTTTGAAGGAAATTAACCACAAATGAGGGGAAATATAGTCAAGCTAGGGTTTCAACTTTAGCCTCAAACCGATCTCGATTTAATTTATAATTTCTGCAACAATATTGGTACATTTCAACCATATATAAAGCATTAATGACATACAACACATGCATTTGAAAGGATTTGAAGGAATGCTCACCATTTGAAGAAAACATCAAATGAGGGAAAATAGAGGGAAAAATCTCTTCAAGCTAGGGCTTCAACTTACACTCTTAACACACAACCTCAAGGATTTCAGATTTTCTCCCCCAAGTCTAAGTTTAAATAAGAGTATGTTCTGTTTTTCGGGGTGTAGGATCGAAGTATACGAATATAACAATCAGAGGGGGGTGAATGATTGTGCGGAAGCTAAAACCAAATTCTTGATCTACTAAAAGTTCACCCCAAAACAGTTCGAACTCATGCACAAAACACATTTTCCAAGTTCAAATCTTAGCCAATTTTTCAGCACATGATTTCACACGGGGTGGCAACGATT
The DNA here is from genome assembly GCA_036346355.1 of Rhipidocladum racemiflorum. Classification (NCBI taxonomy): domain Eukaryota; kingdom Viridiplantae; phylum Streptophyta; class Magnoliopsida; order Poales; family Poaceae; genus Rhipidocladum; species Rhipidocladum racemiflorum. Next base: position 77,833,753 of record CM070590.1, on the reverse strand, counting down.
TTTTTGCAACAGAACTACAACAGAAGGAGTCCATCCCGAGGGAATATATATAAAACCTAACGAGGCTTATCACAAACGGTTCTGAGAAAAAACCAATTATCATATGAGCTACTTAATCACAATCGGTTCTAATCAAGAACTGATTGTGATAATATTTATCACCGTCGGTTTTAACTGGAACCGACACAGATAAAAATATTATCTGTGTCGGTTCTATATAGAACCTGACCGTGATAATATAATCACGGTCGGGTTCTATATAGAACCGACACAGATAATATTCAAACCCCTTCGTCTACCCTGCCAAATAACTGATAAGAACGCGATTCTTCGTGTTTCAATCCCACATTATAAACCAATCGGCCGGTCTCTCAGCCTCACGCGCAGTCTCAGCTTCTCGTGCCTAGCTAGCTCTCAGCCATTATGGCATCGCCGCCGCCTCGTCCTCCTTCTCCTTGCAGCTCTGACGCGACTGTGGAGTCAAAGTATGTTCTGTTACCGCCATCACCACCGCCGGCAGCGCCGGCGCCTCAGCCCCCGGAGGAGGAGGACGAGGAGGAGGAGTACACCTTCACCCGTTGGGGCACCGGTGCCTCTTCTGCGTCATCGTCGGAGGAGCGGGATGAGCCATGTGCCGTCGGCAGCGACGATGATCAGCAGCTCTTCTTCGACGACAGCGACTCCGACGGCAGTAGCGGTGATAGCCATGGCCTTTCATTCTATAAGTAAAATGCATGCATGTGTATTGAAACTGTGAACAATATAGATATAGATGTGTGAACAATATATATGTGTGTGGTGATAGCCATATGGGCTTTCATTATAATGCACATGTGAGTATGTTCTGTTTTTTTCATGTGGCGATGGCTTTTTTTTGTTCTTAGTACGTACGCGCGTTCCATCATCACAATCGGTTCTAGAAAAGAACTGATTGTGATAACCCGTGTGCTCAGCACAATCGGTTTCTTCCCAAAACCGATTGTGATAATACCTACTCATTACAATCGGTATTTTATAAAAACCGATTGTGATAAAAAATGATAATCACAATTGGTTCTTATCTAGAACCGATTGGGATTATTATCGTATCACAATCGGTACTTTTCAGAACCGATTGTGATAACCTGTAACCAAGATTTCCAAATGACATATACTTATCGAAATCGGTTTTTTAGTCAAGTTTAGAACCGACACAGATGAAGCGATAGTGATGTGTCATTCTGTAGTAGTGTACCTTATATACTGGGACTTGCAAGGCAAAACCAGAGCTGTGCAGGGTAAAACTGTGGAATGATGGCACAGGTGAAGTGCATGTAGTTATCTGCCTCTCCCACTTGGTCGAGCAGCATGTGTAGAGCTAGTTGATTGGATAGGGTTGGCTGGGTGGTGTTTAAGTCGGTTTGGAGGGCAGCAAGTCAGTTTGGAGGGATTTACTCATAGCAGTGTTTTTTTTGTATTTTTTCTACCAACTGATTGTAATGACTTGTTTGAATGTGTTTGGGCTATAATCCCTCTGAGAGCTGGATAATAACCATTTGTATGAGACTTAAACTGGTACCTTGAGATGTAAACTTGATGTGTGTGAAAGGTAATTGAGCCTTCCTAATTTTTTTAATGCTTTGAATTGGTTGAATAAAGATAATACCCTTGAGTATTTGTTGTTCTGAACTGGATGTTTTATTTGGGATGATGTGTACCCATGTGGTCTTGATGTCCCTGAATGAGAATGATTATCTGGATGCTTAATTATGTGAGGTGACAATGTGTTTGAGTTGTTCAGTGAGCAAGTGAAAATACATACAAGCATATCTTGCTAAAATTTGAGTGCATGTGTATATAGATATACATATTTGATGAGGTTGGGTGTATATGTGTATATTTATAAATTTATGCGCGCGCACGCGCGCGCGCACACACACACATATATGCATATGGTCTCTTAAATGAAATGCATTGTGCAATATGCTTAAGTTTTAAATTAGGCCTTAGTGTATTAATTGAGATAAGATAGCTTATTAACTATCGTAATAATTTATTATTAGTAGGTTGGTGGTCTCAGATTTTGGGCATATTTTTATACAATGCATACTCATTGATCTTTTGAGTATTAGGATGCTATGCGCATGGCTCTATACCATCGAGAGTTTATTACTTTAAATCTAAGTGTTCTAAGCATTGTTTTGGAAATATGTAGACGGGCATGGTCGAGCTGAAAGTCTGAGTTGGTATTAGTTAGAGAAATGCTTAAGCTTTGAATTTTTTTATGTTTATGCATGCTTGGGAACTAGGGTATATGCATTTAACTATTTAACGATGTGATGGTCGTCAGAGTCATGGACTTGTGTTACCCTAAGTCTTTGTTTTATTTATAGTATTTTCTATATGCTGATGATTTAAGTTACTTCATTGTGTCAATTAGTGTTTAAGTGTGTTTGATTTATAATATTGGGTCTTATAACATAACTCATGTTGATTTAATTATTCTCCTAAATTATCCATTGCAAAGAAATATATAAATAAGATAAAATCCAATATTATCCTAAATTATTCTCCTAAATTATCCGGATCGATATCAATCCAATAAAATCCGTATCCGATTCAATACTATTTGACAAATATCAATCCAATAAAATCCGGATCTGAAAATTATCCGGATCGGTCGAAAATTATCCGATCTATTTTCATCCCTAGCTATATCAACATAGCGGTGGATATTGCAATTAGCAAAATTTGTGCATATGTGCACCCATTAACTTCCTGAGTCGGCCCCGGCCCTTAATTTATTGCAAACAATGTTATATATATAACTCATGATCTTATTAATTAATGATGAGCACGGCTAGCATTATATGTATATATCTTAGCCTCATGCAGGGGCAAAGCCAAGCCTTGGAACCTGGGCCTTGGCCTGAGGCCTGGTATGGGAAGCCTAATTGGCTTTAGGCTGGACTTGTTGGTAATTAGCTATTTCTTAGGATTTGCAGCCGAAAACAATGCTTAATTAGCTATTTTCACAGCCTTGGTCCGAGGCTTTGCGCTAAGCTAGCTCCGCCCTTGGCCCCATGCATCATATATATTGACAATACGCTTGATCGGGAATAAGTCAAGCGCACGCGTATTTAGCTTTCTTTTATTTCATGCTAGACCAAAAAGACAACTATTGCTGGTTGAAAAGAGTATCATTTTCATGTTGAAAGGTGCTTCTATATTTTTCTTTTTTAAAATTGTATAAATATTAAAGCATGAATAAAAGATAGATGATAATTACTTATTTCTTTGCTTTAAGATTCGTACAATTTGTATCGAGAGAAAAAAAACATTGAAGTCCTGCTCTTTCATGTTTCAGGCGGGGCGGGGAGTGAGCATATATTCCCTATATTAAGCTTGGGAGAGTCTCTCCTCAAAGAGCCCCTCCACCTGTCCCACCCCCTCTCTCTCCTCTTTTTGCGAAAAAGCCCCTCCGGTTCTTGAAATTACAGATAGGTCCTTTTGCAATTTTTTGTGAGAGGGAGATTTTTTCTCCGGTTCGCGTTTAGGTCCCTCCTTCGCCATTTTACATAAAGAATTATCATTTATGCTCTTGCTACCACTTGCAAACCTAGCTAGCTAGCTCTCGTTGACTTGCAGCTGCCGATCGGTAATATAAGCTTAAGTTACTTTCTTATATTAGCATAAAGTGTGACGCGACACCTAACATGTATGAACATACCACTTGGATACCAAACGAAAAATCTGTTATATTTTACAATCGATGGCAGGTCTTTTACATCAACTAACAAAAAAAGTGAAATATGTTAAAAATTCTCAAGAAAACATCTAACCCTTAAATTGGTGATCCTAATTTTAAAGGCTTAGATTCCTGTTCTAGAACATGTCCTCATTAAGATTTAGATTATATATATACTAGTACTCAAGAGTGGAGGCCATGCATCCTGCGTTAAGCATACCAATCGAATCTATATACCTGGGGATTTCGTTGTGGTCGTGCCATGTGGCGCCAGGGGTCCAAATTTCGGTGGATTTCAGACCCCTCAGATATTTAAAATCTCGGAAAATTCAGAAAAAATTCAAATCTCGGATTTCTTGGTGAGATCTTGGCAATTTCGAGCGAGATTTGGTAGTTTTTTTTTGCCGGATTTTGATTTTTGTGCATTGTATTTGCTTGGGTTTAGGATTAAGATCATCCATAAAAAATTTCAAAATTTTTTAATATGTTTTTGACCATTTTTTGGTCGGTTCAATTTGTCGGTTAGGACTTTCTGATTTTTTTAAAATTTTTCAAGATTGATCATCTTCTGAAAATTTTATGGGAATATTATGAATGTGTTAGGACCATTCACAAATTTTTTTAAAATTTTCTAAAGTGGTTTGAACTTTTTTAATACATAGGAACTTTTCTAGTGCATTGAAACAGCAGAGAGAAATGATATCTGATACTGACATTGATAGTTGGAATTAATCTGTGTATGACTATGAGAGAGAAGTGGAGTGGAAACAGTGGTACAAAAACCACTTCAAAATTATTGAATGACATATATTGAAAAATAAAATTTAAAACCTAAGATAACATGTATTTATAAATGGGTACAGTACTAACTCACCTATGTATATATGGGCGGGGATTCACATATACATGACCAGTACTCATATTTATGGCATTGATCAGGCCTTCATCAATTCAATCACATGCACGTTATTCTAGGTCAGCGTTGAATTTCATATCACCAAACCTGGAGTAGAGCTTAATAGATCTTTTCTTACTGGTCAAAACTCAAAACTGCAGGTGGTTTCAAAGAAAGAACCTCCCTCAGAACTGCAGGTGGTTTCAAAGAAAGAACCTCTCTCAATACATAGGAACATATATAAAACTTTTCAAATGACTTGTGTAACCTTGTGTGGCGCATAGTCACGTAGAAACAACAACATTTAAGAAACAAATTCCACAACCTTCCCAAAAAAAGGTTTCCACAACATTTTTCTCATTTTTTTTGGAAGAAAATAATTATTCCTTTTATTTTCAAATTTATTTTAAATACTTTTTCTCTCAGTAACACACGGGATTTTATCTAGTAAGAGAATAAGCTCCGAAAATTCTCCCTTTGTCTATGAGTATGAACATTTTTTATTTTCTACTATCTCCAATGCAAGACATCTGCCATTTCTAAGTTATTATATTAAGTAACAGTAGTAAAAATGTACATTAAAAGGCTATTTTTGAGGCTATGATAGTATCGTGATTTTAAGATGAGAGGTGCTTTTATCTTTTCTTTACCCCTTTATAATTCACCAGTTAATTCTTTTCTACATGCACACACTATTCTGCCCTCACAGAGAGTACTTTGCTTTGTTCACCCTAACACGTGCACACAGAAATCCTATTTCCTCATAATCAAGCGCTCAGATGTTCTATCATATCACTTCATCAAATCTGATGGACGAAATCACCCGGTTCATCCCCTCAAACTTTCCTCCCCGCCCGTGCCCCCAATCACGCCTATCGCAATTAACGCGAGCTCCCAATCCCATCGCTCTGCACCTGGCGCCTCCTCGCCCTACTCCCGTGCGCCTCCTCCCCCTACTTCCGTGCGCGTCCTCCTGGAGCAGCCGGCGCCTCCCTGTGGCCTTATCCCGGCAGGCTCGCGCCACCATCACCGCCATGCCGCTCCCCGCGCCGCCGCCGCTCTCCTCCCACCACCACCACCTCTGCCCTACGCCCCTACTACCGATCCCACTCCCTTGTATATATTCGCATTCGCTCCCCAAAACATCTTATCCAAATCTAGGGTTTTACCCTCCGCCGCCGCCGCCGCTCTCGGCGCCGCCGCACCATCTTCCCCAGCCCCTCCGTTCTCCAATGGCGACTCACGCGCAGATCAGCAAGAAGCGAAAGGTACGGCACGGAACCCTCCCCCTCGTAGATCGCGATTTCGGGCTGCGTGGCCTGTAGATTCCATGTGTGACGCGCCCTTGCTCGCTCGCAGTTCATGGCGGATGGCGTGTTCTTCGCGGTCAAGAGATCTTGACCATGAGCTCGCGGACCCCCATGCGCACTGAGATCATCATCCGCGTCACCCGCACCCAGAACGTCCTCGGTTCGTGCATTTCCGCGCGCCCATTCTGATGATAGCGGCAAATACTCCGTGCTTTTTATTGGTTCCGATGCCGAATCTGAGGTTTCGTTGGTGTTCAGGCGAGAAGGGCCGGAGGATCATCATCCAATATTGCTGATGGTTTAACTATGTGGATTGCTGATAGTTTGATCCTTTCATTAGTCCAAGGAAGAGTGCGAGTACTTAATTGGATTGGCCAAGCCTCATATGGTGAAATCAACAGTTGTTGATAGCACTACTGGTAAAAGCAAGGATAGCAGGGTTCGCACAAGTTCAGGCATGTTTCTTCAGAGAGGACGGGACAAGGTTATTCTTTGCATGTGTTATATGTGTTCTGAGCAATCCTTTTACAAATTTCTTTCACATTATCCTTGTAGGAGGGTGTCCTGTTATTAAAGGGAATAAATGGTCGTCAACCAAGTGGATGCACGTCCAAGAGTACAAAGTTTGAGCTTCTGAAGTCATTATACTAAAGGTATCTTCTCTTTGTTCGGTGAATCTACATTGTGCAAGCTGTAAAGCTACTGCATTTGATTTGTTAACAAGTACTATTTAGTCTTGGTCCTTCTGGGAGACACTTTAACTCGTTCATCCTTTGCACTGAAATTCATGAAATAGTGTAGTCTACTAGACTGTACTCTGTAGCAACGTGAACTTGCCGTGCCTGTTTTATTTTGATTATCAAGCGTGACAGTTACAAATGCATAGCTAAATCTCTCGTACTCAGATATTTTGATACATGAATTGAGGGTTGAGGAGGATGGTTTGAAACATATGACCTTTTTTATGTGTTGTAACTTGATTAGTGTACTTGGAAGCTTTCTGATCTGAAGGTTTGGCTTAGAAATGTTTAAGCTGATGTGCGGCTACTTTCACTTGCAGAATGGATCGTTATGACCATGTGACTTGGCTCTTTCCAGGATGGCGCCTATCCGTACTGTGTTTTTGGAGATGATCCTTGCTGACTTGGATCTTTTTTTTGTCTCCTTTTTCTTGGAGTACCCCCAGCTATAGAGGAATGATGCATTGTTGGGGGGCATAGGCTTTGGAATTTTATTTGTGTATGTTTTTCGTTTATTACCCGCTAATGTTCTACAGGATTTATCAGAGGTGGACTTCAGCTATGCATGCGTTGAGAACACCAATTTTTCATGTGCTAATCTTCATAAAGCAAAATTTAGGGTATATCACTCACACTAAGATTCTGTATTGTCATTTATCTGCTTTTGATGCAGTATTAACCCTTAGCAACTATGATAATTACTCTGATATGTTTTAAAACATTTCAACTATGTGTCACCAGCTAAAAAATTATCTAAGACATTTTTTTTAAGAAATATCAAATATGTATCGATAATAACTTGCCTTCCATGTTCTTGGCAGCTGGTGGAAGCTACCTGTTCGTCATTTCAACGCGCTAATTTACATGAGTAAGATACACCAATAAGCTTTTTGCAAAGATGAAATTTTGTTTCCTTTTACTTTTTGTATGGGTGCTGGGTGCATAGGAAACTGGTTAACTATCTATTTATCCCTTTTTCTATTTTTTCGTTGATGTTGTTTGCAATTACTCAATTTGGACTAACAGGTGTGAGCTTATTGGAGCAAATCTTCAAGATTATGTACTAGATAGAGCAAACCTTCAAAGTTCAAACCTACAAGGCATGCAATAATTTTTTCCTTTATAATGTTTAACTTGATCACAATTTATTTGTAATTTTTTATTTTTATATGCTCATGATATTGCTAAAAAAATTATGCTCAATCTCATCCTGTTTCTTCATTTTCTTGGCTTGTGACAATTGTACCACTAGAGGAAATCTGCTCCAAGGTTGTAGGATCTTGCATCTTTCAAAGGTCTGCTCTGGATTCAACAATGTCTTCTTTCGACTTCTTGAGAAGTTTTAGTTAGTCCTTGTATAGGAATGTTGACTTCATTTCTTTGTTGCCGAAGAGTTTATTCAGATCTATGAAACCACACTTTACACTTAATTAATTAATTGCAGTGGCTTCTTTGTTAATTTAATAAAACTAAAGCTAATCTAATCCAACATTAAGCTGTCATCTGAACAAATCAAGAGTGTGTGATTTCTGTACCGGTTCATAATTCGACTTGGTTTATTAGAGTATTTGTAGTCCTACGAATTTTCCAGCCATCGATTGAATGCATTTGTTCGCTCTGACAACGATCCTTTCTTGAATCAGGTAGCTCTGCCGCTCTCTCTGTCCACGGTTCTCGTGGCCAAGCGAGCAAGCGATGATGTATCCGTGAAGGACATCTACAAGGCGCTGGCCAGATATGGATATTTCTTTGCTTCTTTATTCTTTGTTGCGGCTCGAATTGTTCGTAATCCGAACGTGACATGGTGAATCTTTGTTGCGGCTCGAATTGTTCGTAATCCGAGCGTGACATGGTGAGACCTCTCCTCCAGGGGCGACAATGAACTATTTCCTCGGCCAGTCGGATCAACAAGGCGGAGATTCTTTTCCTGGCATCGGATGCTTTCGATTGCGGCTGCCTTGGCTCTCTGGTTCACTCTTCCAATGCGGCTGACAACCAGGAGAAGCTGTCTGGCTGCTTGGCGAACCAGAGAGACACTACAGGGTAGAATCCTCTCCTTATTTCCCTTCCGCTCGTGTTGTGAATAAGCTTCATCGTTTCTGCTGCCTACGTGTTACTTTTGGAAATCTGAATAGTCTAAAGCACAAGTATATCTTAGTTAATCTGCTTATAATTGGAATCTATACGATCGTTGCGAGCTGCGACGCAAATATTACTCGCGTAGATACCTTGATATTATGCCATCGCAGTAAACTCCGTCTGACTTCAATTCTCCGCAGGAACACTGCAAACGAAGAGCTCACCAAACACCTCCTTAAAGTTGCTACTCAGATCTATGAACCGACTTTTGTCATTAATCAGAAAATGATCTAGCGTAGAGCTACCCGTCTTAATCTTTCAATTAACAGAGACACCGGAGGATTGTGAAGAAGCAAAGCCTGATGTACCACAGGCTACCCAGGCTGTGGAGAAGATAGAGGCAGGAACGGCAGATTTCCTCACATATTTTTATTTGAATTGTATTACCAAATATTGCCGTAGCGTTAGCACGGGCAATATACTAGTTTTCTTAAGTTGCATAAATATTAAAACATAAATGAAGGATGAATTGTAATTACTTATCCCTTTGTCTGCTTTAAAATTTAGACAACTTATATTTACAGAAAAGGCGTAGAGGCACTGCATTTTTAATATAAGCTTTAGTAATATTATTTTTTTATACTATCATTCTGTATAGTTTTAGTACGGATCTTAAGAAGGACATATGTAACTTTAACTTGAGAAGGGACTGAGAGCATCTCCAACAAGACTCTCCAAATTTCACTCTCCAAAAGTCATATTTAGAGAGCTCTTCAAAAATTTGACTCCCTATATCTCCTTCCTCTCCAACAGCACTCTCTATATCACACTCTCTATTTTCTCTCCCCTATATTTTAATCATATTCCATAACTCCATATGATTTAATATTCCATACAGGCAAACAAGATTGACGATGCTTTCTTTAAAAATCCTACATAGCAAAGCAGGATAATCCTGTGTAATTGGGTAGGTGAGCTACATAAGCTATGTTTTTCTCACTGGTGTACACAGTATTCATTTGGTAATTGCGAAGGTGAATACTACCAAGTACTCATTTTGGACCTGTGAATTACATAAGCTTTGTTTTTTCTCAGCGATGTACAAAGTACATACACGGCTTAGTTTATTTGCTCGGCAATTTGCATTGATCTTCACAGAGATGACTTCGTTTAACGGACGAATGCTTCATTAATCATTGGCATTAGGATGCGGTTCACAATGAATCAGGGATAATCTTGTGAACATATGACGATCTTCCTAAGCACGCAAAGTGAAATATCATCATGCAATTTCAGTGGACTAGCTCCCAACCTAAAAACAGGTTCAGCTAGAACAAATGTTGTAACATATATATTAGCGACTAAGCGGTATGCTAAGATCATTTGGAAAGGTAGCAACAATTTCTTCAAGAGTAGAAAATACTAGTTTGCCTACTACACACGGATTTGACCAGGTAATGAAGTAAATATTGCTCATGATGTCAACTTAGGACTCGAACTCCAAAGTACAAAGCAAGTCTCTCATCTTCTCAACAAATCCACAAAGTTAACAATAGGAGGTAGTAAAAATATGTTTAGAGAACAGTAGCTCTGGATTGTATGAACAATAATTGGTTAAGAATTAGGTTCCAATTCGAGATGTCTTGGTCGGTGTCCTCAAAAGCTGTGCAAAAAGTGGACAACATTTTAAGACTATGTTCACTAAAATTCTATAAGTGGAAAACATATTATGAAGCTTAACAGGTGCAACTACAAATCTTTTGGTTACCTTTCCAGGAAAAAGATTTAGCAGTAGCAAAAACCTCTTCGATGTATCACCGCCGTATAATTTCTATCAATTTCATTATTGGCGGAGGGTTAAAGAAGTGCATGCCTATCACCTGCTGACATGAAAATCTCTTGATCATGAGAGCTGAGTTTAAGTTCTTATCATCGAGAGATTATAACAAAGCCAAGGGGCACATATTCAACAAGTAAGCATGTCGAAGTGATAAATAGGATAGATAAAAACAAGAAAGATAAGGAAAACCGGATGATTGAGATTTGTGAGATACATCCACTGACGGTAGCCTTGCATTGTGATTTTTTTGTCTTGAAGCATTTTAAGTTAGTTTTATAATACATGTCGTCTCCTCTTCCTTGGTTAACATGCACCTGAGATGTTAATGGGACCATCAAAGTTAAAAAGTTACGCCCCAAATGCAAATCGATAAATTAAGGCAGGTTCCATCAACTGTACTTATGTGGGATTCTTAACAAGCATACGATGGCCAATCGAACCGAAGCAACTAAATTACTAGAACAACTAAAAGCCAGGTCTTTGAGATAAACCGAATTCTTTGATCACACGAGAGGCGGTTGGTAGGCCGAAGCCAGTGTTACGAGAGATGGAGCTAGTGTTAGAGGCAAGAATAGCGAGAAGGCTTTGTTATCCACTCCACGAGCGGCTTCTTCTTGATATCTTGGACTCCACGATTAGCGATCACAAGATCCACGTCCTTGGTCGTTGCAGAGACGCACTTTATCCGCTTGATGGAATCATCGCACACATCCTATGACCAAGCCCAGTGTCAAAGAAAAGCGTGATCTTTACTTGATGTAATCGAGCCGCCGCGCCCACTGAGAGCGGCCCTTGGCGGCGAGGCGGTGAAGGAGGAGAGATGGAGGCGGCATGCGTAGAGGCGGCGGGGTCGGAGTCGAGGAGGAGGGCCGCGGCCGGCCTTGCGGCAGCTGAAGCGATACCGATCCCATCTGCCCGCTCGATCGAGGTTGGGGATCTGCGGCGAGGCGATGAAGCGAGGAGGCGAGAGGACGACGTCAGTGGAGCTCTGCGCGAACCAGGGCCGTTGCCGATTCATGGATAGCGAGCGGAGAGAGAATCGCCAAATCTAGGGAGTCTCTCTCCGCTCGCCAAATTTGGGGAGGAGGATGGGGAGTCTTTTGGAGACAGTGATTTCCAGTGAATCGGTAAAATTTGGAGACCGGGAGTTAAATAGGGAGGCTTTTGGAGATGCTCTGAGTAGTCAATTTCTTCATCACATTCCCACTTATTGCTCTAGTCTTCGTTGCCTTTGGCTTGGCATCACCGCGTAGAGAGAGGGAGGCGGAGGCGGGAGGAGGCGTCTATGGAGATCGTGAGCCCGTCGCCGCCGCAGAGCCCCGGCCCCGGCCTTGCGATGGATCAGTTTCTGTACGGCGGTGGGCCTCTCCACGCGGTGGCCCACATCGACGCGCGGGTCCACGTCGCCGTCGGGAGGTCGCCGGAGAAGACGCTGGCCCTGCTGCGATGGGCCTTCCGCCGCTTCGCCTGCGCCCACATCGCCCTTCTCCACGTCCACCAACCTTCCCCGGTCATCCCCACACCCTGTACGCACCGAGCGCGTTCCAATTCTGAAATGTGTTAATTTCATCGCATTTCCTAACAGTTTCGTTCGTTCGTTCGTTCATTCTCTCTCAGTAGGAAAGATTCCTGCCGCTCAAGCTACAGAAGAGCTTGTCTTATCTCATCGCGAGTCTGAGAAGGACGAAATGAACAAGATCCTCCTCACCTACCTCACCTTTTGTCACAGGGCGCAGGTATATAACTTAATTCCCTTTCTTGTTATTCCATCCATAAATGCCTCTCTCTCTCTCTCTATTCTTTATATGAGTGATAACGAAGCTAAGTGGTAATAGTTTATTTTCTTCCCAGGTGCAAGCAAGTCTTCTTGTCACAGAGAACGAACAAATCCGCGATGGTATTGTCACTTTGGTTAAAGGCTATGGGATTACAAAGCTTGTCATGGGTTCTACGCCGGATAAGTACTTACTACTGTACTACACTTCTCATCATTTACGTGTCAACACAACACAGCAGTCATCTTGGCACCGTTGCTGTCTCTACTGTTGTCTGTCGAATCTGACTCTCTGTACTAACACAAGGAATTCTACTGTTAAAACATGTTACTCACTAAGTGGGTTAGATTAAAAAAATTTCTCATATCCAATTCTTGCCAACCTGCCTCGAAGCCTACAACAAGTCCAATTACCCATGCATGAGGAGCACTGGTATAATAAATACAAAAACAGATTGGTAACTGCATAGCGAATCAACACTGACTAATTTAAGTCCCCTTGTGCTATTCTTTTTTTATGGACACGGTAAACATAAGCTCTATCATGATTTGAATCTTGCGTACGTCCTGGTTTACTAAAATCAGAAGGTCCTATCATGTTGCTGTTGCCAATGCTTTTATGGCGATGAACTTTTTTTGGGGGGGTGCGGGTGGTCGATATCTGAGCTTCATTTCATTTCTAATTTTAATGTAACGCTCTCTATCTGCAAATGCAGTTGCTTCAAGTTGAAAGCAAGCTACAGCAAAGCATCTTTTATGGCAAAGAATGCTCCAGAATTTTGTGAAATTTGGTTTGTATGGAGAGGAAGACACATTTGGACCAAAGAAGCAAGTGCAGCCATTAACAACAGCATCTCAGTTTACAACCAAGATGATGTTATGACCAGAAAAGGAATTAGGTTCAGCTCAAATAGCAATGATGCTGAACCCATACTTGATGAAGGATATATTAAGTGCGGGATATCAAGACCTGCTGATCTTCACGAAGGCCCTATTTCACATAACGGTCGATCTAATGATTATGAAGCTCTTGGAGCTGATGCCAACCATTTCTACAATATGAACATATCAAATTTGCAAGATGCAGAATCTGCATTCAACTCAACCTTCTGGCCTGATTCTTCTGTACACATGGAAACATTACAGTTACATACTAAGGTGGCTCATCTGCTTCATTCATATATATGTGTTGGTAGTTTTTTACTTAAGAGTTGATCTTGTTGTGTTAAACTTAAAATGGATGGTACTTATCAGGAAATATTTGATAAAAGTCCCAATGAAGTCATGATGGAAGCTGAGAGATCAAGGAAGGAAGCTTTTGCTGAGCTGCTCAAGCGCAAAGAAACAGAGTCAAAAGTTGCCGATGCTTTTGCCAGGGTATGCAGCCATCTATCCTCATCAACTAACCTAGTCTGTACTTTAAACTGTTCTGTTAGATGAGTGTGCTCTTTTGTGACTATTTTAATTCCTAAGGAAATAGCCAAGACTAATGTGACATCTATTAGGCATAATAGAAACTGCTAACAGTAGTATTATTGCATAATATATTACGCCTATCTCAAACATATGCATTAGCATGATAGAATAGATGGCCGAAAATACTACTAACCAAGAAATGGATCACACGTAGTATTTCAGATGATATAATTCTATTTAAATAAACTGCAACCTGCAGATGATTCATTCCAACGAAGTTTGTGGTAGAGTCTGATGTAATGAAGAAGATGCACAACAGATCGAGGGAGAAAGTTGTGAGCAGTCGTGCGAATGCTTCCCAAAAACCTGATTCGCCCAACCCGTGTAGGTCCAAAAGGGACAATGGTTTCGGAAACACTGCTCTCCCCTCACCTGGTGCGCAATGAGTGCAAGGATGAGGTAGCTGAGGAAGCGCAATGCAATGGAACAACCAGAGATGATTCATGGTAGATGAGAATTCACCATAGGAATGTTTCCCTCATTCATCTCATATAGAGCCAGGTGAACAGAAAAGGAAATAGTGCGTCAAATGGAAACCGTATTAAAACCATTAATGTGTACCATATAAACAGTGCTAATCACTCAGCGTTCAGATTTGAATGAGTCTTTTCCATGTCCACGCTAATTTGCTATGTCACCATGCATGGTTATGAGGTGCAAAAAGAAGCTGCCTCTTCGCACACAGTCAGACCCGAAATCGTCGCACCATTCACACGCATGCTGCGGGCAGGCAATGACGTGGTGAGACGAGGTGAGTGCACGCGTGTTCTTCTTTTACTTGCTTCAACTAGGAAAGACCAACTCCACCTTAGAAGTTGGTCTTCTCCCAGCTAGACTAGCAATATGGTACTAAATCTCCCACCTTCCATCATGTATAAGTGGGCCTTTGGGGTTTTCTAGGATTAATGAAGAATATTAGTTAGGTCAAGCCCATAAACTCCAACAATCCCCCACCAGATCCCAGAGGCACCATAACATGAGATTTTCTTTGTTGTCCCAAAAACGCTGTTAATATACCGGTTTTTCAGTGGAGACCTGTTACGATTGAATATCCACTTAGAACCAAAAGTTCCATTTATCCACAACTACACAATGGACTATGCCTTGAATTTGTAGTTTTGCGGTGACAAGTTTCACTTCGGGCTTATGCTGAATACTTAGTTGTCGATAGACTACCTCTCGGTTGGAGCATATAGGTCATACTCCTATGTCTCTTCATGATCTTCTTAGAGGGTTCCCACGTCTCATGGGTTGCAACAAATAGTCAGCTCACATAGTTGTGTTCTTACAAAAATACCTTGTAGGACGGTATCTCACTGTTAAACCTGTGAACACATTAAGACAAAGTTATCCTTTCTTATAGTAATGAGAGTATCGCATCTCCAACGGAGTGGGATATAAAATAATAATGTACTCTCTCTCGTTACTCAAACAATTTGTTTTTCCCAAGTCATTTTCACGGGATGTTTGATCACATAGGTTTGGGTTATCACTGTGTGGAACTCACGTGGGTCTCATTTCCATCTCCTTCGATGCACTTTCAATCACATTTTGTGATAGTCTTTGTAATAAGGTATGCCAGATTTTTAGCTATTTCCATGCTTATTAAGGCATCGATTAAGCAACGTTTAGTCACTATGGCGGTTGGGGGGTGTCGCCACGCAGATGCCTTGCCAGAGGAGCCTATGGTGTCCGCCTCACGATCGTGTCACAGTTGAGGCGACGCTAAGGCATCAGCGTTGCCCGAGGTGGTCGCCATAGATTTGGGGACCAAGATAAGAGTTCAAGATTTGGGGGCTCGAGGGATTTCAAGACAGAGAGGGAGAAACCCTAGCGCCGCGCCACTCCGCCCCGTCATCATCAGATCTGGAGGGAGAATAGATGCGCCATGTCACCGCTCCTCTACTCCGCCGCCGCCTTCTACTTCGGCGTGCTGCGCACGGGCGGGCAATGGCGTGGCATGGTAAGGCGTGCGCACGTGTTCTTTTTTTACTTGATTCAATTAGGCAAGACCAACTTCACCTTATAAGTTGGTCTTCTCCCACCCAAACTTTCAATATGGTACTAAATTCTCCACCTTCTACCATGTATGAGTGGATCTTTGGGATTTTCTATGATTTATGAAGAATATTAGTTGGGCCAAGCCCATAAACTCCAACATGTTCAATTCCTTTTATGTTATAGCATGATTGGAAAACTAAGCGAAAGCTGGATTCTTAACATCCCACTTTGACTAGTGTGAAGAAAATTATGCTTTTATTTCTTTGCTTACCTGGCTTCTGCTCCTTGATCAGGCAAAAGCTTCTGATTCTGCTAAAAAACGAGAAATGAAAATGAGGGAGGAACTTGAAGGTGTATTGGTAGCCACCAGAAAGCAGCATGAAGATCTTGTACAAAATAAAGAAAAAACTACAGCAGGGTTGGACTCTTCTATGAGAAGATTAGCCATCCTAGATGTGCGTGCTAAAAACATAGGCCTTCGGATGGATGAAGCTGCGGCAGAGCTGGAAATGATTCAATCTTCCATAGAAACTCTCAGGCAGGACAAGCGACAAACGCAAAAGCTAGAAGACAGACATATTGACCAGGTTGAAGCGTGCACATACAGCCATGCTAGGTTGCCAAATTGCAGTTCAGTTGCCCTTGGTCATGATTCATACAACTTTAGAGAATTGACATTTTTAGATATGCAAGCTGCAACATGTAACTTCTCTAAAAGCTTCAATATACGGGCACAAGGTCATGGGTGTGTTTACAAAGGAGAGATTATGAACAGAAGTGTGATGATTCATAAGCTGCACTCTCATAGTATTCAGAGCTTGATGCAGTTCCAGCAAGAGGTACACCATGTTACCCTGCTTCTCACTCTGGTTGCATTTGATACATTAGTGATTAGTTAATATGGCGTCATGAAACCTAAGAAATCTATTTGCAGCCACGTACATCACTAAATACTTTGCTGGGCTCAGTGAATTATTCAATGACGTGTTTTCTCTAGATTTGTCTAGATTCTTTGTTCTGCCATATCTGTTATCAAGAACTGAAACAGACCAAGAACGAAGTCAGCCAATATAGAACTATATTTTTGGAATATGATCAAGCCGGAAATATTGTGGACGTTAAGCAATAGGTTAATTTGGTCTGCTGTGCTTGCACATTTGCTTCTTAGTATATGCTTGTTTGTCACATATTCACGGGGATGCCCATATCACATATCTATGTGCTGCTTGCCATGGCAAATATATATAGAGAAGTGCTTCTATGCTCTTCCTTTTAAAAGTTGCATAACTATTAAAACATGAATAAAGAGTAGATGGTCTTACCCCTTCGTTTGCTTCAAGATTTGTGCAACTTGTACTAGAAGGAAGAGCATAGAAGCACTGCTCATATATTAAACAAACGAATTCCTTTTAAGACCCCCTTTTGTTTCGGCTCTACTGGAATGGTTGTAATAACCTAGGAGTGTGTGCCACTAACGATTATTTAGCTGAAGATACTTATTTCCTTTTCCTACGACAGGTGTACATCCTTAGCAAGGTGAAGCACCCTCATCTAGTGACTTTGATTGGGGTATGCCCAGAAGCATTGTGTCTTGTCTACGAATATCTGCAAAATGGGAGCCTTCATGACCGTCTCTTGAGCAAATGCAACACAGCACAGTTGCCATGGAAAATCCGTGCACGTATTGTCGCTGAGATCTCAAGTGCTTTATTGTTCTTGCATTCTTGTAAACCTCAGATGATCGTCCATGGTGACTTGAAGCTTGAGAACATCCTTCTAGATACCGATTTGCACTGCAAGATAGCCGATTTTGGTATTTCTCAGTTATTCACAGAGGACATGAAGGATTATCCAGCATTTCATGCTGGTTCAGAACTGAAAGGGTCGTTTCCCTATGCAGACCCGGAGTACCAAAGAACCAAAATGTTGACACCGAAGTCTGATATATACTCCTTTGGAATCGTCATACTTCAGTTGCTAACCGGAAAACAGCCTCTAGGCCTTGCTAGTGAAGTAAGGTGTGCTATGTCTTGTGAAAAGCTATCATCAGTGTTAGATCCAACAGCTGGAGAGTGGCCTTTGGAGGTAGCTCGAAGACTAGCAGAGTTTGGGCTTAAATGTAGCGAAGCAAGCAGCCGAGATCGTCCAGAGCTGACTCCAGAGACGGTACGTGATTTGGGACAGCTACATTTGATGAGGGAGAGACAAGCACCCTCCTTCTTACTGTGCCCAATTCTGAAGGCAAGTGCTGAAATCTTAATCTGATATAGACTTTGGTAGTATGGAGAGATGGCTCTGGACTCTGGTGTGGGATTTAGTAGATGAAGGATGAAAGTAGTTGAAGTTGGTTAATTTGTTCTTGCAGGAAATGATGCATGATCCTCAGGTGGGCGCAGATGGGTTCACGTACGAAGGGCGGGCGATCCGTGAGTGGATGGAGAATGGGCGGGAAACGTCTCCGATGACCAACCTGAAACTGAAGCATCTCAATCTCATCCCCAACCATGCTCTTCGCTTTGCCATTCAGGATTGGCTTTGTCAATGTTGAATCAACCTAGCATAACCGTTGTCAGTGTTCAACCTACTATTACTGCATTTTTTTTATAAAAAAGAAAAATGGAGCAGATACGGATGGATTTCGTTTATCCTTTATCTTATTTCAAATTTTTTCTATGATGCAAACTCGACACGAATACGGAGCGAATATAGGTCGTTCTGAATACGGTTAATCTCGGCCACGAATATTTAATCGGATAATGGTCACGAATATTTAGTTGAATAATGCGTAAAAACGAAAACCATATATATTGCACAATAATCAACCATACTTTATATCCAAAATGCAACTATATTAGTATGTTAGCAAGCACTTAATAATAGGGACTAGTTAAGCCAGTAGTACACTAGTATCTCGCCTCGTCGAGGATTTCAACCGGAAATCCCCAATCTCCTCCAAAAATTCCATCCCACCGCAGTTCATTCCATTCCATGGACGACCGCGACCTCGACGACGCTGCCCTCTGGGCCGCCGTCGACACCGCCGCCGAAGCCTCCCGACGCGCGCCGCCGCTCCTCCCCAAGCTCCCCTCCCCCTCCATTCATGTCCCCGACGACGACGACCATCGAGGCGAGGTGCTGCAGCCCGCCCACCCGTTCAAGGCTCCGCGCCTCGCCACGCCTCCGCCCTCGCCTTCCTCACCGTTCATGACGCTCGACGACGCCAGGAGGCTGGTGGTCGTTGAGAGCCCTCCCCACGACGGCTGCTTGCCCGGGTACGGGCTCTTCCCCTCCGTGTCCATGGCCAACTTCAAAAAGTATCAGGAGATAGCCCTCTCGGTACGGTGGTATACCCATGATCTCTCATGTCCTATCCCCGATTCCCTGCGCTGCGCCTGCCCTGCCATTCTTGATCGGATCACTACTTCCTCGTTAGGAGAAAATCGATGAAATGCCCTCTTTTACATTGGCATTTGGCAAAATGCCCCTGACTAGATTGTAATAGATAAAATGCCCCATTTGGTATTTTTAATCCATTTTACTCTCTTTTTCATTTACATGCCATGGAAAAAGACTGAAATGCCCTTGCCCTCTCTGCCATAGGAAAAGACTGAAATTCGGGTCTAATTTTCGGAACATGATTGGAAGCGTGGCTATCAACTGGCAGGAAGGCAATCATAAGTAGATCTTCTTGTAAATGCTCATGGTGGTTTAGTTTTGTTGGGGTCTCATTCTGCTGTGATATCGGCAAAATCTGCTTTCATTTCCAAATTTCGGAGTTTCAGATCATCTTTTGGTCATGTGATGGAGGTTTTTAATTGGTTTCGTGGGATGCATCATCGTCATCATCACAATAAATTTGGCTTATTGTCGTCGGATTTGGGGCATTCGGCGTAGATTGGTTTAGTGTGGTGAAGGAAAGCTTCGGATGGTGAGTGCAGGTCTTCATTTCTCATGATTACTGTTCCTGCTTTGCTCGAGGTCCACCATTATCCTTCAATAACATGCTAGAGCCAACGAATATTCATGCACGCCCAACTTGTCCAATTGCTAAAGCTTCCATAAGCAACTCGGGCGCTCGGCTGAGTAGCAAAGAGGGCAAGGGCATTTCAGTCTTTTCCTGTGGCATGTAAATGAAAAAGAGAGCAAAATGGATTGAAAATACCAAATGGGGCATCTTATCTATTACAATCTAGTTGAGGGGAAAATACCAGATGTAAGTGAGGGCATTTTATCTTACAATAAGCTGATTGAAACTAATTAAACTTGGGAAAGAGCTTGATCAGATCATTAGTACTCTGCGAAATTCGAGCAAAGGTGGCATGTGTTGATGGATACCAATAGAGTAGTCAGGGGGAATTATTCCGAGTAATACATACTGGGTACTTGCCGTCTCCACATTACATGCATGCTAGTTGCTAGTTTCTTCACCTTTTTTACTTCTGATGAAAAGGATCAGAATATTCTCAAATTCTATGGTTCACCCCCCCCCCCCCAAACCCAATTTCAGATTCTAGAGAAAAGCGATTACACCTTGATCAGTGGGAATCCATACATTAAGAAATCAGGTCCTTACTTCTACACAACTGTCACTGTGAGTTCTGATAATTGATCGAATCACCATCCTGCTGACTTCTCTAACCCTTTTAGGGTGGAGAAAAATATCATGCTTCTTCAATATCTCATTTGAAATCAAGGACCGCTCCATTGAGTTTGATGACAGACGCAATGTCAGCCGTGCTGAATTTCTTGTTCGAGCGTCTATGCAGTATGTCATGTTATATGCAATTACAAGTTATTTTGTTTAAAGTGACCAACCCTTAGTACTGTATTTATCAAGTGGTACTAACTTATTTTTTTTGTGTGTTTAAAGAGGTGGCAGGTTTTCTGACGGTTGGGGTTCGTGTGATCGACAAGAGAAAAGATTTAACAAACCAAACCATGATATCCCCAGCACAGCTGAAACCAGAGCTAAGAACAAAGCTTGTCAGGTAAGGAAGAGTTTATCATTTGGTTTTCACTTTTTTTGTCTCATTTAGTTAACGGTCTCTATCTTGGCTTACAAACAGAAATTCATTTCAATACATTCTTGTAACTTTTTTTATATGGAAATTCTTGCAGTGGCTATTGCATAATGAATAACTATTGCAGCTAAAATGTAAAAACTACATGAGTCAACAGATGATTTATTTAGAAACATCCGGGGAAAGAATGGCACATTGGTACTGCATATTGTAATCTTGTTTGATGAAGAAGTGATGCATTTCAAGATGTGCACATATTGTGTTTAGACTTTAGAACCAGAATATCAGTATGATATAATGCCAGAATTTGGAAGGCCTGCAATGATTTATTGCCATAGATGTTTATGAGATTCATAGTGAACCGAGGTCACTACACAACGGTATAATACAGAAAGGAACACACCTTTTAAAAGGGAAAACTGCGCAGCATTTAAGTGTTATTCACATGATGGTTACGTATGATCTTTGACTAGTTACATTGGGATGTACGTGTGGCACTGTGCAGCCTGGAAGTGTTACTGACATGATGGTTTTATGTGATCTTTGACTGGTTACATTGAGATGTGTGTTTTTGTGTGTGTGTGTGTGTGTTTACCTCATTTTTTTCCTGTATCCTTTAGAGGAGAAAATTGTCATTCTGCCACTCTCAAGATGCGGTTTTACTCAAATGCCACTCCGGACATTGCAATCGCCAAAATGACATTCCCTTCGATTTCACTTCATTTCTATGCCATTTTGGTCTATTTCGGTGGATTTTCCTTGTGAAATGACACTTCTGCCCACGGGTAGAATCGGTAGATAGATACTTCCTCCGAGACCCTTTTTTTAATTCTACGTCTCTATTTATTCTCTTAACTATATTTATTTATTTATGAGATTTGATAAATATTATCACTACTTTGTGTTAGTGGTAATTAATAAATGCATATAGTTGACAGAAAATAAATAGAGAGATAAAAGAAAAAATTCGTTAAATAATATTTTTATATTTGTGAAGAAGGCCCTAACCAGTGGGCAGCGGATGAGTTATACATCAAGGCATGCACCGCACACCTGCAGAAAAGTAACACGAGAGAAGACCTGCGAGTAGGCCTAAGGGCAAAATGGTCACTCCAACACGAAAATAGGCTGAAAATCATTTTAAAGCCCCAAAATGGCATGCCAGCGAGTTGCCAACTCTTGAGGGTGGCATTTTATAGTGTACAATGTCCGGAGTGGCATTTGGGTGAAACCGCATCTTGAGAGTGGCAGAATGACAATTTTCTACCTTTAGAGTACTAGTTTTTTGCAATTTACAAGTAGCACAGCTTGATGTCAAATACTGCAACAAGTTTGTCACTACTATCTACTAAGGACGATCCTTAGACGTAGGTTTGAACCATGCCTGTAGTGCCTTTGTTTTGTTTTGTTTTGTTTTTCAAGGTGCGTGTGATCGTTTGGCACCCATACGGGCCATACCCTTATATAGTGCTGTCAATTGAGAAATCTAACTCAGAGTTTATGTTTTAATCATTCAATCGAGCTATATGCCAAGATTTAATCATTATTTTTGTATAAACATCTCTCCTAGGATCTTCTCGGTATTGGGAATAATCGTCCAGGATGAGACATTGATGCAAGTTTTGATTCAGATAGTCCTGGTAAATTGAAGACTAATGGTGAGGCAAAAGTGCCTTGTGCCAGACTAGGGTTTGCCACCCGGAATAGAACACCAGACATGAGCTGATGCGTGCATGTGCATACTGATCGTTTTGAGTGATGTTATACTTCCATTTTGTTCTGTACTAATTGCAAACAAGGTCTCTCTCTCTTTCTCTTACCGATTCTATCTTCCACTCGAAAAAAAAGTGTGTTATGTTGATTGCTTCGCCTTCCTTCCGCCTTGAGATGATGAAATTAAGTGCATTTTGAATTCAAGCAACACCAACGAATTTGAACACACAGTAAAGAATTGAAGTCCTCCTACAAATGCTGTGTCACCCTTTACAATGCGATTCAAGACAAGTACTTACCCAGTTTCCCGTCCTTACATAAACTACAAACAGTCGGAGTAGCGCACGACAGCCGCAAAAGTAGGCATGTTTTGGAAATTTTATTTTGTTTTTTATTTCTTAATTGGGAATACATCTACGGCATGTTTTGGGGTTATTAGGACGGGGGATGGAAATTTATATGGGACTTGTGTAGGGGGTGCAAATAGAGCAGATACGGATGGATTTCATTTATCCTGTATCTTATTCCCAATTTTTTCTATGATGCAAACTCGGATATGGTCAGTACCGGATTCAAATACGCACGAATACGGAGCGAATATAGGTCGTTCTGAATACGGTTAATCTCGGTCATGGATATTTAATCGGATAATGGTCACGAATATTTAGTTGGATAATGCGTAAAGACGAAAACCATATATGTTGCACAATAATCAACCATACTTTATATCCAAAATGCAACTATATTAGTATGTTAGCAAGTAGATTGAAGTACATCACTTAATAATAGGGACTAGTTAAGCAAGCATACGACACGGGCTAGTTAAGCCAGTAGTACACTAGTATCTGGCAAGTAGCATTGTAACAAATCACAACCCTCACACATTAAACTATTACATGGACCAAAATTCATTCTTCTATACTAGTTAAGCCAATAGTATTCGGCAATGAACACTCCTATGAAGCTTCTCGGTAAGACAGTGATAAACATAGAACTCAACATGCCATCCACAACCCTTGCTGCTCATATCCAAGCATTCGTCCAGAACTGAAATCCTTTAACATGTAGGACTTCAAAACCTGTCATATTTGGATGTAAGTTAGACGAAAGGGGATGCAAATATTGGAGATAAATAACCATTAGAAGAAGTGAAGAACATCGTAACTAACCTACGCTACTGTTGACATCCAAATTTGGCACTGAAAAGATGTGATAATTGCCTAGAAGGGGGGGGTGAATAGGCTATTCGAAATTTTGAATGAAATTAATCGCGGCAGAAAAGGAATCGGAACTTCCGGTGTATAATCGGAACTTCCGATCGGTACTGAAATTCGAGAACAAGTAACAACGTCTAGCAATCTACAATTTTCTTCTACTCTAGTTGAGTGCAAGAATGTGTAAGTGATCTAGACTTGAGTAGCAACAATTGAGGAACTCAATTAAAAGTTTTGTCGGGGAGTCGAGTAGACCCCACAGAATTACCTCGGGTGTCACGAGGGGCGCGGGCTCACTGCTGCCCGAACTACCGGAAGGCCGTTCCCCTGGACGACCTAGCCGGGCGCCACGAGCAGCACGAGGTCGTTCCCGTCCTGGTCGCGAGGAGTTGTTCCGAGGGACGGTCTAGCCGGGACCTTTTTAGGAGGTCGCATGACCTAGTGGACCGATAGCTCGTGCTCAGGCCGAGGTGGCCGAGTTCGGAGTTAGACGTTAGCCGACCTGACGTGATCCCGAGGTCGGTAACCACCCGCTGCGTAACCTCCGCTAGTTCGTTGCGATCCTCGCGGGGACGTGGCAGGAGTGTAGGATCCGTTAGTTACCACGTTGGACCTGGTCGGACGTGGAGTTAGTGGGTTTGAACAAGCACGCCCCTTTGTAAGCTATAAAAGCATCCCCACCGTGAAGGGGACGGACATATAACTTTTTCTGCACAAAGATATACACGAGCTGGAGTAGGGCTATTATCTCCTTCTTGAGAGGCCCGAACCAGGGTAAACTACAGTGTCCCTGCCTGTTGAAGCCCAGTGAGTCACTCCTCTGAGTATCCCATCACGTAAGAAGGGGTCGCAGTTGGTCCCTCCACCAACAAGTAAGCTCGGCGGGGGCCTGCTCCCCAATCGTCGACAGCTGGCGCCGTCCGTGGGGACCGACTTTCCCTTTCGTGAGGAATCCCGGAGGATGACAAATTCCCAAGATCGCCAGGGCCTCGGCGCCCCCGGAATTGAGGAAGAAGACAAGCAGTTCTTCGACAATGGGGCCGCCAACGTCGTTGGCCTTGGGAATCACGACGGTTCCCGGAGCTTCTCCGTGGAAACCGCCCGCCGCCGGGCGATTCTTTCGCTCGGCTCGACGCCCTCTCGGACGACGAGTATGACGGGCTCTACGATGGTCGGGACATCCCCGACCTTTTCGAGCTCGACCAGGGGACGCGTCGCGGAGACACCGTGATGTCCCCCTCGCGATCCGTCCAATCCCGTAACGTCTTCGTTGCGGAGGAGGATGGAAATGTCGGGAGTGAATCCCCGGCCAAAACGCGTCTTCACCGCTACGAGGCGGCCAAGGAGCACTGCAGCATCTCTCGAATCGGACATCAGCCATCTTACGGCAAGTCCGAGGTGGCCCTACCGATAAGACCAGGGCCGAAGTTCGTGAGAATTTCCACGCGTACGGGACTCCGGAGCCCGTGCGACGACGAACGAGCTCGTCACCCCGCGTTCCCCCGAGCGGGCAACGCCTTCAAGCCTTGGCCACGGTGGTACGCAACCTCGGAGAGTTTCTGGCGAGTCGACCTAGAAGCCATGGAGTGCGGTGTGGCCGAGCGACCTCGAGGAAATTACCCGCAGACATAAAGCGGCGAAGCCTCCGAGAAAGGGACGCCAGAGCAATTCTCGAACGCCGCCCGCCGGCGTCAAGCGCCTCGCCCCAAGCGACTCACGCAGCCGTACCCAGTGGCCGGCGCGACAGCGGCCAGGGCTCGGGAGGCACCGGAGCAATTCCCGGGCTCCTCGGGACCCGGAATGCGAGCCACGCAGGCGAAGCGGGTCGAACATTCCTCTTGGGTCACTCTCCATCCTACAGCATAGGGAGATATTCTCTCGCCTGGGCCCACGAACCTCGGGCTCGGCTGGTGGGGATCGCCCCGACCGCCGCGCTCGCAATGACCGTCCCGACAGTCACGTTTTCGGGTGCAGGGCGTTCGCGACGTCGCTACGATGTGTGACCTGGCCAGTAAGGTTCAAGCCGGGTCACATCAAGAGATTCGATGGGACGCAGAACCCCGACGAGTTTCTCTCGATCTACACCACGGCCATTCTAGCCGGCAGGGGTGATGAAAGGGTCATGGCTAACTTTCGCCCACTGCTCGACGGGCCGGCTCGGGCGTGGCTATTCAACCGTAAGGAAAACTCGATCCGTCCTGGCCCAATCGAGCAAAGACTCTCCGAGCTAACTTCCGGAGTCGCTCGTCCGCCTCGGAAGGAGCGCGACCTTGAGCGTCTGACATGACGAGGGCGAGACCTTGCGCCCGATTCGTCAGCGCTTCATGCAAGTTCGCAATTCCATCCCAAGCATCTCGGATGAGGCGGTTGTCCTGCTTTCAAGTTCGGGTCCGAGACGTCACGCTTTACTCAGACCTCGAAATTCACCCTGCATATCACAGCCAACGAGCCGTTCGCATGGTCGACCGTTATGCCAACGCGACGCAGGCCGCCCAATGGAAGAAGTTCTTTGGACGAGGGAAAGCTGCCCCCTCAGCCCGGACTCGAAGGGGCGTCAAGCCGAAAGAGCGTGAGCTCGATCGAGAAAAAAATCAAAAAGAAGAAAAAACCCTCCGTCTCCGACATGGTGGCGGCCATCGAACGACAACGACAACGGCCGACCTCGCAATCGTATAAAGGAGGAGCCGCGAAAGGGAAAGGCCGACCGGTTCAGCGGAGCAGCGAGCAAAACCGGGACGACCAAGACCGCGGCGACCAACGCGGACGGGCTAGCGCCTATTTTTGCCCGCTCCACCAGGCGCACGGGCACGACCTGCGGAATTGCAGAACATGGGCCTCCCGCCTGGAGCAATTCTACAGTGGCAAGGGTCCCATGCCCACGCTCCCAGAGCAAGAAGGAGACGTCAAGGGCAAGAAGCCCGCCGAGGAGGAAGATACGGACATGGAGTACCAGGAGCTAAGAAACCACATCGCCGTGATATTCGGGGGCTCCGCCGCCTATGGGTCTCGACGGGAGCTGAAGGAGGCCGCACACGAGGTACTCCGTGTCACCCAGGGGAAGCCTCCCGTTCAACAGCTCAAGTGGTCCGAGCTGCCCATTACCTTCTCCAAAGACGATCGCTTCGGGATGACGAAACCCGAGAGGCTCCGATGGTCGTTAGCCCGAGCAATCTGCAATACCGCGGTAGGGCGAGTGCTCGTGGATTGCGGGAGTTCCTGGACCTGATATCGGCCAGGGTCCCGACGAGATGCAAATTCCTCGGTCCAAGATCAAGAGCGTCGTAGTCCCTTTCTACGATAGTCCCGGCACCTCGGCCAAGCCGCTCGGGCGAATCGTCCTGCCGGGTAACCTTCGGAAGCCCGAGCAACTTCCGAACGGAATTAGTCACCTTCGAGGTGGTCGATTTTGAGTCGGCCTACAACGCCATCCTGGGCCGACCAGCGCTCGCCAAATTCATGGCCGCCACGCATCACGGGTACCAATGCCTGAAGGTTCCGGCCCGTGGCGTGATCTCGATGAAGGGAAGTCCGGCGGCCCTAAAGCTGCGAGAAAGGCTTTAGACATGGTCGGGCAGCTGCCCCAGCGCGGAC
This sequence comes from Rhipidocladum racemiflorum, assembly GCA_036346355.1. Lineage (NCBI taxonomy): Eukaryota > Viridiplantae > Streptophyta > Magnoliopsida > Poales > Poaceae > Rhipidocladum > Rhipidocladum racemiflorum. The sequence continues at coordinate 77,806,372 of CM070590.1, read as the reverse complement.
CCGACCAAGAGCCGAGGAGTTCCCGGCCCAGGGCTACCCTCCAGGCCGGGGGAGAAACTAAGGCCATCCCGCTGTACGACGCGGAGCCAGGCAAGGTCGTACATGTGGGGGCTTCCCTGGACCCTAAATAGGAACTCGAGCTCGTGACCTTCCTCCGGAGAAGCGCGGACACGTTCGCCTGGGAACCGTCCGACATGCCCGAGGTCCCAAGGGAGGTCGTCGAGCACATGCTAGCAGTTCGGCCTGACAAAAAGCCTGTGCGGCAGAAGCTCAGGCGCTTCTCCCCGGAGAAGCAAGCCATCATCAGAGAGGAACTGGACAAGCTCCTCAAAGCCGGTTTCATACGGGAGGTCGACCATTGCGATTGGTTGGCCAACCCGATTATCGTGAAGAAAAAGGGGGCAAGTGGCGCATGTGTGTCGATCACACAGGACTGAATGCCGCATGCCCAAAAGACAATTTCCCGCTACCTCGGATAGACCAGTTGGTCGACGCAACGGCCGGCTCCGAGGCGATGAGCTTTCTGGACGCCTACTCAGGCTATCACCAGATCGGCATATCGCCCGACGACGAGGAGAAAACTTCCTTCATCACGCCGTTTGGCACATTCTGCTACACGACCATGTCCTTCGGTCTAAGGAACGCTGGAGCGACCTTCCAGCGCCTCATGCAGAAAACCTTCTCGGACCAAATAGGTCGGAACCTGGAAGTATACGTAGACGACATAGTCGTCAAGAGCAAGATGGCCTCGGGTCATGTACCCGATCTAGAGGAGACTTTTCATAACCTCAATAAGCATCGAATAAAGTTGAACCCTGAAAAATGTGTGTTCGGGGTCAAGGCTGGCAAAGTACTCGGCTACATGATCGGTCCACAAGGAATCGGGGCCAACCCTGAGAAGATAGAGGCCATCGAGAACATGCGGCCACCCGCTTGTACGCGGGAGGTTCAATCCCTGACCGGAAGGATGGCGGCCCTAAGTCGCTTCATCTCGCGGCTCGGGGAACGCGGCCTGCCTTTCTTCAAGGCGCTCCGGAAGCACGACGGTTTCGCTTGGACAGAGGAAGCGGACCGCTCTTTCAAAGAATTAAAGCTATATTTGTCAAGACCCCCGGTCTTGACCACGCCAAGAATGGGAGAGGTTCTCTTGCTCTACCTGGCCGCCACACCCCAGCGTAAGCGCCGTCATAACGGTAGAAACGGGGACGGGATGCAGCGCCCGATCTACTACATCAGCGAAGTCTTACACGGACCAAAGGAGCGTTACCCCGAGGTCCAGAAGCTCCTTTATGCGCTCCTCGTGGCCTCGAAGAAATTAAGACACTACTTCCAGGCCTACAAAATTCGAGTCCCGACCAACTTCCCGCTTAGAGAGATTCTAGGGAATCGGGACGCAAGCGGACGGATCGCGAAGTGGGCCATGGAGCTCGCCGAATTCGAGATCGAATTCTCGGCCAGGACGGCGATTAAGTCCCAGGTTCTAGCGGACTTCCTAGCCGAATGGACAAATCCTACCCCATCGAGTCCAAACCCGACTGCAGGCCGAGCACGTGGTGGGTCATGTACTTCGACGGATCCCGAGCTTACAATTGCTCGGGTGGAGTGGTCCTCGAATCCCCAGGGAGGCGGATCGACGCCTCCAACTACATTTCGGCGCAACGAACAACGCGGCAGAATATGAGGGTCTGCTAGCCGGACTTCGGGCGTGCAGGACGCTCGGAGTCCAACGACTAACTGCGAAGGGCGACTCGCAGCTGGTTGTTAACCAGGTTAACAAGGAGTATCGGTGCTCGATGACTCAATGGCGCTTTACCTGGTTGAAGTAAGGAAGATGGAAAAGTACTTGAAACTTCAAGTACTATACATCCCAGGAAGGACAATGCCCTGGCCGACCATCTATCGAAGGTCGGTTCCGCCAGCTTTCCCGCTCGTGGGTGCTCATCGAGCACCTCTATAAGCCCTCCATACCCCGGAGAGGAGGCAACCGAGACGGGTGGTACCGTCTCCTTCCTCGAAAGGCGAGTGCGAGTTGGATGACGCCATTCATCCAATACCTCTTGCACGGGACCTTTGCCGAGGAGGAAGCCGAGAAATCCCGGCTAGTGAGGCGCTCCTCGACCTATAAAATGGTCGAGGCCTCTTATACCGCAAAGGCGCGCTTGGCGTCCTCTCCAAGTGCATCACCCAAGAGGAAGGCAAATATCTCCTCAAAGATATCCATGACGGATGTGTGGAGCTCACTCGTCCTTTAGGACCTTGGTGAGCAAAGCCTTAGGTTGGGTTACTATTGGCCAAGCACCTGGCCGACGCTGCGCTCAATAGTGACCGCTTGCCGACCTTGCCGATTCCATGCTCGGAAAGTCCATCACCGGCATACGCATGGGAGCCATGCCGCTAACCTGGCCGTTCTCGGTTTGGGGCATCGACATACTCGGTCCATTTCCAGGGAAGGAGGGGTTGTAAATACTGTTCGTCGCAATCGACACCTTCACTAAATGGATCGAGGCCGAGCCTATATCAACCATCTCGGCACAGCGGCTAAAGGTTCTTCCGCAATAATGTAGTAACCCGGCTTTGGCGTTCAGTCGCCTCATCACGGACAACGGCACTCGGTTCACAAGCGAGGTGTTTCGGGCTTATTGCGAGGAGGTCGGGACCAAGATATGCTTCGCATCCGTGGCCCACCCGCAGAGCAATGGGGCGGCCGAGCGCAAACGGGCAGATCGTCAAGGAATCAAGAAGAGAGTCTTCAAGAGCCTCGATCGGCATGGTCGGGCCTGGGTAGACGAGCTACCTCCGATCCTCTGGTCGGTCACGCGCACGACGAGCCGAGCTACGGAGACCCCTTTCGGCTCGTATATGGCGCGGAAGCCGTCCTACCGCCGAGGTTGTCCTAGGATCCCCAAGGGTGAACCTAGCCGATAGCATCGACGCAAGGCGGCGCCTTCGACCTCGACCTCGCGGAAGCAACTCGTGAACGGGTTACATTGCGATCCGCGGTTTACTCGCAAGCTCTCCGCGAGCACGCCGCTAAATCGGTGCGACCAAGGACCTTGCGTCGGCGATCTCGTTACTGCGACGGGTCCAAGACACTGTCAAAAGCCAACAAGCTAACGCCAAGATGGGAAGGTCCTTACACGATCGTCTCAACAAAGACGCCTGCTGTCAGCCTCGCAATGGAAGATGGTCGAGAACTAGCTAGTACTTGGAACATCGACCAACTGCGTAAGTTCCATATCTAATCAAACCAACCTTACTCCTTTAAATAAAAATTCGACACTTGGCCTCTCGGTCTCCCTCGTTCTCTCTCGCTTTCTCTTTCTCTCTTTAAACCTCCCGAAGTGGTGACCAAACTCGATCCAGTATCAAAGAGCGGGCTCGGACCTCAGGCGCAAGCGGACAAGCATCCTACCGCCGACATCGGACCACGAGCTCGACCTCGAGGGTTTCCTTCTCCGTAAGACGACCATCTTTTCACACAGAGGCCTCCGCCGCCAGACAAAGGGTCGCATGAGCACCCTCGGACGGTCCCGGCTCGAGTCGGCCGGTGGCGGCGTGACGCATCGTATAAAGTCACCACGGTCCCGTAGGCTCTATTCCGTCAACAAGGTCGTGTTTGCGGCTTACCCCACGACCTCCGTTGGCGGCGGGGCTATAGGGATACCGCGTGGCTACGACCTAGAGGATCTTTCGCGCGAGGTAGTCACTCCCTAGTACGATCGTTCGCTAGATCGCGTGACTATCGCTAGATCGCGTATTTGTCGAGCTCGTCGAATAGGGAGCAACGGGATAGGGCATATCGTTGTCGTTCAGGAGACAAAAGCAGAGAAAAATAAAAGACATCTATTAAACACGATCATATTATGCCCAACTTGGCGGCTTTTTCGCTAAAGTTTTTGCGGGAATGAGTTACGAGAGGAACGAAGTTGGGAGGCCGGCACGCTTCTCGCCCTGCAGAGCGGCGAGCTCGTCCCGCACGGACTCAAGCTCGGACTCGAGGTCAAGCACCGTAAGCGAGCTTCACGTCCTCGCTTGCCGCTTGATGAAGCCGTTTGGACTCCTCCGTTCTTTGGTCGATCGTCCGTTCGGCGCCAGCGAGTCATGCGAGGCGCCACCGTCGCCTCGAGCCCCGACCTCGCCTGCTCGCTCTGTTCGAGGCGCTCCTTGAGGAAGAGCGCGGACTCCTCCATCTTCTGCCGAATCTCGGCCTCAGAAGACCTCAGCTCGGCGACCAGGCGCTCGAGCTCCGCGATCCTAGCGTCTTGCTCGGCCTGGTGCTTCGCGACGACTTCTGGCGGCACGGTCGCGGCATGGAAGTCCTTCATGGTGGTCTCCAACACCTACGCATCAATGCATCTCGGTGTCATGATCGGATTTTTGGGACAAAAACACATAAGTGTTAGGAAACTTACCCAACGAGCCGAGCCTCCGGCCCCTCTGGAGCAGCTCGGCGAGGTCCTCCGTCCGCTCCTTACTCCCTGGCGGGAGCTTGAGCTCCTTCTCCTTGATCGGCGCCGGGTCTTGAGCTCGAGCTCCCCGTCCACAGGCGGGAGACCTTGCCCACGAGGATCGACCCCATCTCCTGCAAGGGGCGGCCTCGAGCAAGGATCACCTCCGCTCCTCTTCCTCCCGAGCAGGAGTTGCGCTCGGGGACTCCTCCTCCTCGGCATCTGGGCTTTTGGGGTCCTCCGCCCGGAGCACGATGTCCACGGCCGGGGGAGCTCCCTCCCCGGTGGGCCCTGCCTCCTCGCAAGACTGGGCCGTGGCGACGTCTCCGGGCGCGAGCAGCCCCAGACGCCCGGCTCGGCGGGAGGTCGGCGCTGAAGTTGGGGTGTGGCGGCGTCTTGAGCGCAAGGGCCCCGGAGACGCGGTCGGCGGCCGGGAGTCAGGCGCTGAAGTTGGGCCATGGCGGCGTCTTGAGCACGAGGTCGGCCGAGTCGTCGGGTCGGCGGCCGTGGTCGAGCTCGGCGTTGATGTCGGCGGGCGTCGCGGGCTCGGGGAGAGATCTCGGCGATCTCTTGGAGCGTGGCGGCGATAATGTCGCTCGCCCCGGCGGAGTCCTCGCGAGGAGCCTCAGCGGCGTGCTCGGTACCACCGTCCTCCTCCTCGTCGTCGTCTTTAATTATAATGTGGGGGATGCCCTCCGCCGCGGCCCGAGCATCGGCAGCCGCAATCTTCCTCCGCGTCTCCTCCTCAGGAGAGACGAGCTCTGGGGCCGGATCTCGCGGCGGCGAGCTCCTCTACCTCGGCGTCATCACCACCACGGCTCGTGGGGGCCCGGGCCTCCATGACCTCGATTCCCACCTCGACCTCCTCGCCCACAACGGCCTCGGCAGCGCGGGCAAGCTCCCTCTCTAGCACGAGATCAAGAATTTCGTCAGCCATTGCTCCAAAATCCCATAACTCTGCACCAGCTGCCACACCCACTACAGACGATGTGGGGTTAGTGTGGTGCCGGGGGGGATGAGAAGAACGAGGCAGGGATAAGAGGCTGACCTCGTTCGGCATCTTTCAGCTGGCCTCGGGCGCGATCGAGGAGGGTAGCCATGTCCTCACGTGCCTTGTCGGCCCTGGCAACGGAAGGGTCGACCTCTCCCAAGTCGGCCTCGGTGATGGTCGGCGTTGGGCGTGGTTGGGGCGCAACAGACGACCTGCGGGACCTCGGGACCAGGGGGACGGGGTCCAGCTCATCCTTCTCCTCCTCGTCATCCGGAGGGGCTGAGCTCGAGCTCACCCGCGCGAGCTCTGCCTGAAGAACCGCGATCTGGCTCTCCAGTGCCTCCTTCCGCGCTGGACCAGCCGCGGCCTCCTTCTTCGCCCGCGGCAAGTGGCCAAGCGAGCCATCAGCTCGGGGTTATCCCTGGTGTACTCATCCATCCACAGTTTTAGTTCGCTCACCTCCTGCCGATCGGCGTACTCCAAGTGCCGACGAGGTGAGCGGTCGCGTGGGCTGGGGTGTCTGCGTGTGAGCCTAGGCGGGGACGGCGTAGCCGACGGGGATCGGGCGCGGCGCTTACGACCCGCCTGTTCCTTGGTCTTCCGGCCTCGTCCCGCCGGCTGCGACGCCAGTTGGGCCACGGCGACCTCGAGGGCGACCTTCTCCTGCGCAGGTGGACTCGAATAGGTCAGGAAATTTCGGAAGAAACCCGACTTGAACGGACCTTCGGAAAGAGTCCGAGATAAGGACTTACCGCCTCAGTCCGGTTAAGGACGTTGTTCGGGATCTGGCGGCCCTCTAGGATTTCCTTGGCCTTGGGAGTTCCGAACATCTCGGACACCCTCGTATCCACCCAGTCCTCCGGCGGAGCTGCTACCAGACAAGAAAGCACGATGGCTCGAGCGTTCCTTATTTTAAAGTGAAGGTCGAGGCGTAATGTACCTGGCGTGATTCGGGTGATGTCCTGCCACCCTTCAACCTTGAAGAAGGGTGCACCCTCACTTTGAGGGGCGACACCGGTTCCTGGCGTAGTCCGGGCAACGTCCGGCGGACAACCCGAGCAAGTGAGCTCATTGATCGGCATGAGCACCTTCTCCTCCTCGGGCATCTTTGGAGGTCGGGGTCTCGGCAGCCACGACCCTTGGCGCCGGAGTAGGAAAGCGAGCCGCCCTCGGCCTTCCTCAAATAGAACCAAGAGTCGGCCCACCCCGACACGGAGTCCTTGAGCGTGAAGCTCGGGTACTCGTACGGGCGGGTAGGTCGGAGGCGGAAGTAAAGGCAGCCGACCTGCGAGGGGGTGCCGGTGCGAAAGGGTGTAGAAGTGAAGAAAGAGGCGGGAGTAGGCTCGACGCCCACAAACCCCTCACGAGAGATGGGCGAAGATGGCCATGATGAGGATGGAATTTGGGTGGAGGTGGGCGATCTCGCGAAGCGTCACGGCTTCAACGAACTTCGCTTTCGGGCGTCTGGCCCGTTTATGGCGTAGAGCTCGGTGGAGACGATCTCTCCTTCCTCCGGCTCGGGGCTCTCCTCGGCACCAGCTCTCCATGGCCGGCGTCAAGGTACTTCGCCTCGAGAATCTCGGCTTGCGCCTATCAAGCTTGTTGGCGCCAAACTTTGCTATGAGGATGGAGGAGATGATCGGAAAAGGAGGATGAAGCGCCGAAATGAAGAAGTAGGAGCGCACTAATTGATTGAAAGGGCAAGTGGATCTAGGGCTTCTCTTACGGGGTTTAAAACCAAGCGAGAGAACGAAGAGGTTCCGCCGTTATGGTCGAGGAAGCCCTAAAGCGCAGGGGCGATTGAGGCGTCCACCACACGGAGAAGCGGCAGCGTGAACACGCAAACCAAGGCTGTCTTCTGCAGGCGACGGTTCCCGAGGGGGGGCGGTTCGTACTAACCGAATGAAGCTTCCAAGGGAAGGAACCGTCGGTAGGATGGGAACTAGTTCGCACGCCCAAGGCACGGCGGGACCGAGCTCGTCTCTCGGGGCGGACTAATAGCTCGGAGGTCGGGGCAGCTGTTCGTCGCGACCAACCTGGCTGGCTCGGGAGACGGTAGGCCCGAGAGGAAGGTCTTTTCCTAAAGCCTTCTTCCACTCGAACCTCGGGGGCTAGCTGTTGGGGAGTCGAGTAGACCCCACAGAATTACCTCGGGTGCCACGAGGGGCGCGGGCTCACTGCTGCCCGAACTACCGGAAGGCCGTTCCCCTGGACGACCTAGCCGGGCGCCACGAGCAGCACGAGGTCGTTCCGATCTGGTCGCGAGGAGTTGTTCAGAGGGCGGTCTAGCCGGGACCTTTTAGGAGGTCGCATGACCTAGTGGACCGATAGCTCGTGCTCGGCCGAGGTGGCCGAGTTCGGAGTTAGGCGTTAGCCGACTGGCGTGATCCGAGGTCGGTAACCACCCGCTGCGTAACCTCCGCTAGTTCGTTGCGATCCTCGCGGGGACGTGGCAGGAGTGTAGGATCCGTTAGTTACCACGTTGGACCTGGTCGGACGTGGAGTTAGTGGGTTTGAACAAGCACGCCCCTTTGTAAGCTATAAAAGCATCCCCACCGTGAAGGGGACGGACATATAACTTTTTCTGCACAAAGATATACACGAGCTGGAGTAGGGCTATTATCTCCTTCTTGAGAGGCCCGAACCAGGGTAAACTACAGTGTCCCTGCCTGTTGAAGCCCAGTGAGTCACTCCTCTGAGTATCCCATCACGTAAGAAGGGGTCGTAGTTGGTCCCTCCACCAACAAGTAAGCTCGGCGGGGGCCTGCTCCCCAATCGTCGACAAGTTTGGACACAAGTAATTCAAGAGAAATTTGAACCAAAGAGACAAAAGTTTGTTTCTCGGAGTTTGGATCCTTGAGGGGATCCTACGTCTCCGTTGAGCAGGCTCACAAAGAGCCGGGCCTCTTCCAACCCTTTCCTCCCAAACCTCGGTCACACTTTATATTTGGTTCCACTCTTGATTTCTTTCCTTTCGAAGGCGAAATCGGCCTTCACAAACTTCTCACGGCGTCCCACACTCTTCGGGAGCTCGTGAGCGACGCCTAGCTGTCTAGGAGTCCTTCAACCTCCAAGAGTAACAAATGCAAAGTAGTTTTGATCTTGGAGATGCTCTCTAATGCTCAAGATGAATGAATCTTTTTTTTTCTAGCACTAGATCTCTCTTCTATTCCTCACTCTCTAGAAGATCACTAAGATCAAGGAGGAGACTTGAAAGCTCAAGAATGTGTACTAGAAGCTCACAAGGTTCAGCAAAGCCAGTGTGTAACCTCTCAAAGGAGGTGGAGGTGAGTATTTATAGATTTGGGCAAAAACTAACTGTTATACCCGCACTCATCCACATATCGGAACTTTCGATACTCACATCGGAACTTCCGATCTGTCTAAACTTCCAGAACACAACCTATCTAACGGTCGGAACCAAGCATCGGAACTTTCGATTCCAAGATCGGAAAGTCTGATATTTACAGAGAGTTACCTCTAAAAAGACCTCTTACGAATTTTTCCAAAGTCCACATCGGAATGTCCGATGCATGTATCGGAACATCCAATGTTTCTAGTAAGTACCCAAAACCGATTCAACACAAATCAGAATATCCGATCCAATATATCGGAATGTCCGATCTGTCCAGAGAGCATCCTTTTAAGGAAAATACACTGATCGGAATATCCGATCCAAAAAATCGAAGTATTCGATGTGTATTAAGTGCATCGGACACAAGCACAACTAAGCATCGGAAAGACTGACGTATCGGAACTTCCGATCCAACATCGGAAGGTCCGACCTAACTTTAAAAGAACTTATTTCGAAGACAGTGCAATGATTTTGGATCTCTCAAATAGAATAGCTAACATTCATCTGAGCATGGAGATTAATCCTAGATCAACTACCAAGCATCCCTCTTAATAGTATGGCATGCCTGTGACTCAATAAAAATTGTAAAATACACTGAAATAATGCCGTTTTCTTTGTCGTTCCTTTTTGATGGTATCCATCGTTCATAGATGATCTCAACCTGGGACTTTTACCTGTTCACAAACTAATTGAACGCGTTAGTCCCTTTAATCGTTTGTCATTAATCATCCAAAACGTCTTTAGGGGCCTAGATGCACTTTCAGGCGCATAGCCGATCTTGGTTGAAATCGGTTTGATATAATTGGTTTGTTAAATATTGTACCAGATTTCATGGGCGTAAGCCGATATGACTATTATCATATTATAACCGACGTGAGTTTAAATGGAAAGTATTAGAGGAAATTGAAACTAACATGGGCGCCTGAAGGGAGAAAACCAAAAAGGATACGATCGGGCCTAAGGCTATAAAAGAAGACGGTGGACAACGTCGGAAACACACAATCAGCCAAATAATTGTTCTACTTTACCTTTTGCCGACTTAGAGTAGTTTCTTTTAGTTTTGTAATCCTTCTTTTTGTAATAAGTTTTGATCAACAAAGTTGTGCATCACCGATTGTTGATTTCATCGATTTACACCAAATCAGGTCCATTTTTCTTCGATTTTGCTGTGCATCGCCTTTATCGGGAGAAACATCCTTTACCTATCTGATTGTTCAATTAGACAGATTAGATTTATCGGTTACCTTCTCGTCGAGATTAGCTTGAAACAACCAATTAGATTATCTCATTGTTAAAAGATTCAATCGGTTTAATAATCGATTCAATCATCTTAATCTCTTGCCGACTGCAGGATCAAATCGGCTGGCACGCTCGCACGCAAGAAATAAACCCGGCGTTTGCGTGTGTTGATTACAAGTAACCCGTCATCAAATTTTTTGCGCCAACAGCTACATATCCAGGCATTCCTACTATGATTTGTGAAAGTTCAGTGTCATGCTAGCTTCTCCTTAGAACCTGAAATTTAGAAATGTAATGAAGCTAGTAAACAATAGTTGGAAGTGGTGTAAACTATGAACTAAACAACTTTTTATTACCTTTCCTAGATGAAATACTCCAGTCCTTGGTGCAAATTAGAGCATCAACCACGGTGTGTTGGCAAAACTGCATACTCATACAAGAACTGTTCAATGTCAAAGTCAACATCACCAAGTGGCTGAGAAAGTCCTTCGGGATTAGACTTTGATACTGTAGGTGTGTTGGCTTGGTAAACTTCAAACAGTTTTTTGATAATATCAATGAATTGATTAATTTCATGGGCAACTCTCTCATGATAAATTCTCTTCATAAAATATTCCACCAGCCTTTTCTTGTATCTAGGATCAGGAAAGCATGTGACAACAAAGGCTATGTTCGACTTATCCCAATACTTGTCATATTTGGCTTTCATGGCCTCAGCCATAGAAGATATAGTAACATCAACACTATTACACCATTCTTCAAGTGCAATTTTAATCTCACAAAATTTCCACCAAAATAGGTTTAATGTTGGATATTGATTTCCAGAAAATATGAGAGTAACATCATGGAATTTTTGCAAACACTTGCATAGTAATTCTGCCATATCCCATTCTTCATATGTTGGAACACGCTTCTCGTATTTACCCTTATGCAAGTACAATAGCCTTCGAAAAACCCTCCTATAGTGAATCAAAAGCCCTCCTACAGTGAATCAAAAGCCCTCCTATAGTGAATAGCTTTCCTTAACATTTTATATGTGGAGTTCCACCTTGTAGGCACATCCAAAGGAAGACCAAATTTATTGTCTAAGTCACATTCTGTTGCACACTTCTGAAATTCCTCCTATTGCAATGGAGAATTCTTCACAACAACAATAGTAGCTCTAATATTTTGAACTGAAGATGCATTTACTTTCAAACCATCTTAAGCAACAAGGTTTAGTATGTGACAAAAACATATCACATGAAAAAAGGCCCCATCACAGATCAAGGGAGAATGCTTATTAAGCTCTATCACCACTTCTCTAACACATTTATCATTGGATGAAGTATTGTCTAGAGTGAGAGCAAATAACTTCTTCTCAATGTTCATAGTCATGACTCCCTTGACAAATTCATTTGCTAGATTAGTCCTGTATGGCTCCCTTTGACATGACTGAATTTAACTATTATTTTTTTCATACACCAATTATCATCAATCTAATTCACAGTGATGCACATATATCCTTTATTTTGATTAGATGTCCACATATCCATAGCTGCATAAAATCGACATGACTAAGTTTTTAGTTGTTCATACAACTTCTTTTCATCCCCAAATATTTCCAATATATCTTTTCTAGTGGTTGTGCAAGACTTGAATGAAAACCAGGACGTAGAGACTTGACGAAATCAATAAAGTACTCATGCTCAACCATAGAAAGGGATATTCATGCATAACTATTGCCAAATAGAACTTCCTCAAGCTAGCTTTAGCATCATACTTGTAAGTCTGAACAGTTGCACTATTTCCCTCACCCTAAACCGTTCTCTAATTGGAGTTGTTGCTGGCCTTGCTTTATAGCGTGCTTGAATTCCAAATGATTCCACAAGGCATTCTTGCCCCTTGAGGTTTTAGCTCGAGCTTTGTGCGGATATTTTTTGCATTTTTCTCAAACTTGTTTCTCCTCCCCACCACCTGTTGTCTTAGCGGTCACCGAGTACTTTTGTATAGTGTTCCCAAATCTTGGAGGTACACTTCTTTTTCTTCTTCAGAGCAGGCTCAACTTTTGCAGTAGAAGTCTCAGCATCTACACCTCCCACGACTGTGGTTGTCTCAGACTCAAATGCTACCAATGCATTGTCATTCGGTGGCGGTGATGTTGGTGTCGTACCAATCGATGTGCCAATAGTAGTATGGGATTCTCCTGTACTTGCACAAATGCTCGCACATCCACTTGTAGCATCCATCTTAAATTCTCAATGCCCTACATGTTACAAATGGCAAGTGAAAGTTATAAAGCGTCACACTGTAACTGTAAATAGAGCAGTGACTAACGACAGATTCTATATGTTTGCAAAAGTAAGCAGCAACTCAATCAACAGCTTGGTCATTTCAAAAAAGGGTTGCAACTGCATGGCAAGACTTCATCAAACTTTCTAATTCTGAAAACAAACTCGAGGCTCCCTTGCAGGTTTATTAAAACTCTGTTTCCCCTCCTGTCCTCTTTGTGTGTGTGTGTGCATACAAATGTGTCTATGCAAGCTAGATTCAAGTTGGGTTTATTTCTGTAGGTTCTTGAACCAAGCTTAGCAAAGGGAAACAAACTTATGGTGTTCTGTAATACATTAAATTCAAGTCGTGTGGTGGACCATTTTCTGACTGAAAATTAGATATCTATAGTCAACTACCATGGAGAGGTTCCTACTGAATAGTGGTTTGTCAATTGCTAAACATGTTCCTGCCATTCAACATAATTTTCAACATAATTCCTGCAAAACGAAGAACATGACTAAAGATTGCAGCAATGCTAGTGGTTTGGGGATCTGAACCATTAATTTTGGCCAAACTATGTTCAACATGGAATGCTCTCGGGAACTAGACAAGCAAAACAAATGTGATTTCCAATTACAACTAGTACAGAACTATGTGAGAAAAAACACATAGATTTCAATTCAATGTATACTAAAACTGAGAAACAATACTATGGAAATTATTTGATGCTAAATAACGTAATCAACTTCTCGCATGAACCAAAAGTAACATATAGATCTCTCAACATTTATGAACATGAGTTTTTTTAATCATCTAGGAAGGTTCACAAGCCTCTGGATAATATGGATCATGTACACAGAACACCAAAACTACTGCGATAGGACCAAAGCACCGTGGGACATAGCACAGATACTAAATGAAGGACCAAAGCACCAATTCTTGAATGAATTGGATCGTATAATAAGAGAGGAGCATTACCCGGAGTAGAGCAAGAGGGTGATGGTGGAGGCGAACTCACGGGGGGATGCGTAGCGCCTTGACCGGGAGATTGCCTAGCGGTAGCAGTCGACTGCGCGATGCGAGCGGGGCCACTCTGAAAGTGCATCTAGGCCCCTAAAGAAGTTTTGGATGCTTAATGACAAACGATTAAGGGGACTAATGCGTTCAATAAGTTTGTGAACAGGTAATAGTCCCGGCGTGAGATCATCTACGAACGATGGATACCCTCAAAAAGGAATTGAGTTTGAAAACGACTTTATTTTAATGTATTCTACATTTTGAGTCATAGGAATGCCGTACTATTAAGAGGGATGCACTGTAGTTGATCTTGAACTAGTCTCTATGCTCAGATGAATGTTAACTAGTTGCGTTTGAGAGACACGTAGTTCCTACACTTGCTCTAGAATGTTTTGTTTTGCAGTTCAAGTCGGACATTCCGAATTTGGGTCGGAAGTTTCGAAGATGTTAGACATTCCGAAGCATGGCTGTGGCTGAGTCCGAAGCCCCTACAACAAGTCGGACATTCTGAATTTGTATCGGAAGTTCCGATGAGTGTTGTTTTCAAAAGGATGCTCTTTGTTGAGATCGGAAGTTTCGATGCGTGTTGTGTTCGAAAAAGGGTGCTCTCTGTCGAGATCGGACTGTCCGAAATCGCTTGTCGGATGTTCCGAAGTAGCTAAATTCCGATTTGGGAACTCTCTGTGCGTTTCGGATGTTCCGATACTGAATTCAGATATTCCGATGTTAACTTAGAAAGTTTTTCTGTTGGTCTCTCTCTGTGATCTTCGGAAGTTCCGATATCGTAATCGGAAGTTCCGATGCATCTAGTTTTCGACCGTTGAGACTTTCCAAGTTTTGGAAGTTTACACATATCGGAAGTTCCGATGTTTGGTTCGGATATTCATATGTGTGGCTGAGTCAGGGTATAACGGCTAGTTTTGAGCTAAAACTATAAATGCCCCTCACCCTCTCCTTTAGAGGGTTACACTTACACACTTGCTTTTGTTGAACTATTGAGCACCTTGAGCACATCATAGAGCATTCTTAAGTCCTCCTCCTTGATCTTGGTGATCATCTAGAGAGTGAGGATTAGAAGCGTGATTGTGAGCTAGAACAAGAGTCAATCATTCATCTTGAGCACAAGAGAACTTCTCCAAGATCATACTACGGTGCATTTGTTACTCTTGGAGGTTGAAGGACTCCTAGATGGCTAGGCGTCTCTCACGAGCTCCCGACGGTTGTGGGAAGCCGTGAGAAGTTTGTGAAGGCCCGTTTCGCCTCCGAAAGGGAAGAAACGAATAGTGGAACCAAACTTCAAGTGTGACCGAGGTTTGGGAGGTAGGGTTGAAAAAGACCCGGCTCTTTGTGAGCCTCCTCAACAGAGACGTAAGATCCCCTCAAGGATCTGAACTCTGGGAAACAAACTCTTGTCTCATTTGTTTAAGTTTCTCTATTGCTGCCACTCCTCCTTGCTCTCATCTAGAATAGAAGAAGCTTGTGGATTGCTAGAAGTCTTTCCTGTTCTTGATTTTTAGTACTGGTCGGATATTCCGAAACCATACCGGAAGTTTCGATACCTTCGGAAGTTCCGATATTGGATCGAAAAGTGCAATACCTTTTCCGCTGCAACAAATTTCATTTGAAATTTTAAATAGCCTATTCACCCCCTCTAGGCAATTATCACATCTTTTCACACTTTGCAAGGCGGACGGAGTGCCCGAGTGGATGGCGCATAGGCCATCGTCGGGTGGGGATTGGGGAAGGCCAGAAGGGAACTACCGGCTGCCTCCTTAGGTGGAGATTTGGATTGGGAACCCGGGTTACGGCGTTAGGGATTTTGGATGGTGGCAAGGCGGGGCGGCCGTAGGGCGATACGTGGAGGGGTAGGGTTTCCAAAGTCGGATACTAAACGGATCATAAATGGTTAGTTCCGAAAAAAATATAGATATACCAATGAGATGCACCTCTATGCTATCAACCAAAATAGCGGAGGCACGAGCATCTTCATCAATCCATATCTTGTATGCAGTAAATTGAGTATGAAAAGACTACACAACATCAGCATAGTCATTAGAGTCCTTCTGTTGAGCATCATCATCGGCCTCCTTGGGAATAACAGACGTTGACATGTGAAGGCGCATATGGAGAACCCAGTCTCGATAATTGGGACCATCGAAGATGACTAGGCAACGAGGAATAGAGATTGTGCCCAACGAAGAAGAGCCTAAAGATGGCAACATTTTCTTTTGCTCCCGATTTAAAATCCAGTTTTAGATCGGATTGGAATCTGATCCAATCAACCTTGACTACTTTGGTGAGAAGAGGCAGGCGGTCAGGAGACAACGTCTGCCGGGTTCGCGGGACATCAGGCGGGCAAGCATCTAGGCGACGGTGTTGGTCGAGCTTAATAGGCCTCGGGCAAGCGGTCGGCCAGAGACAACAGCCTCGGGTGAGCAAGCAACCGAGAAGCTCGGTGTCCACACGAAGAAGTTCAGTGTCGGGTAGGCTCCGAGCAAGAGCGATCGATGTTGGGCGGACTCTGGACGAGAGTGGCCAGCGTCGGGTGGCTGACGAGGGTCGATGGAGGTGATCGGGCTTGAGATGGCAACGCCAGGAAACGAGCTCTGGCCAAAGGCGAGGTTCTTCCTCCCGTGCGACTGGATGGCGAATGGAGGCTTGGGCGAGGTGTCGCGGCGCCCGGGAGAAGCTTAGGTCAGCCTCAAGCTTGGGCGACTGGCGTCAGTTTGCCACAAGAAGGCACAGAGGGAGCAAATCCGGTCGGTGCACGTCCGAACGGAAGACGAAGCCGGCGGGAGGAAGATTGTGGCCAGCGACCAGCGGCCAGCAGCGGAGAAGATGAGTGGGCTGGCAAGACGCGCAAACGAGGTCGGCGATGAAGAGCCGACCGGTGTCAGAAGAGGCCCCAGAGGAGGAACGAACAGCGCAAGTGCAACACCAAAAAAGTAAACCTAACTTGGCTCTGATACCACGTTATGAATAGCACTTGTATTCAACATGAGACCAATGAGCCAATATATATATATATATATGTATGTATGTACATAAGAGTATTGAAGGAAAGCCTATATAAGGCAATATCTATACAAGGCTAACAATCTCTATACAAGGCAATTAGCAATCTCTTATAAGGTAATCAGGATATTGTCTAACACAAGGAAGTTCCATCAAACCCAGAATAAAAAACATAGACCAAAAAATGGAACATAACGATTTCTATCCTAATTTTGTTAATTAACATAGTGTAGCTATACCATCTTCCGACAAATTCCATGTTGTTCAGGTAATTGAAGATGGGTTAGCTGTATGGTTTGGTTAGGCCAGCAGAACTTTTTATAGCAGCAATGGTGCCCTTTTCATAGATGGCAAGGAAGATGGGCTACCAGAATCTAGGTTGCAAATGGAACGGATATTTTGTTTGAAAGCATTAGGATCCAATTCAGAACAAAAAAGCGGATATTCAGTTATTTTTTCAGATTTTGGATTCAAAATCAGATAGTTTTTGTTAGATATGAGATCATATTCAAAACAAAAGTATTCATCAAATTCAGAGCTATCCATAATTTTAATTAGATAGTAACATGTAAACATATTCCAGACATCCGGTAAACTCTAGACCCATAAGTCATGCTTTAGTCGGTCATGCCAATATACAAACCCATGAGGCCATATGTAGGGATGGCAACAGGGATGTTCGCCGACGGGGAGTGGTAGAACGTCCTCGTCTTTGAG
The DNA here is from genome assembly GCA_036346355.1 of Rhipidocladum racemiflorum. Classification (NCBI taxonomy): domain Eukaryota; kingdom Viridiplantae; phylum Streptophyta; class Magnoliopsida; order Poales; family Poaceae; genus Rhipidocladum; species Rhipidocladum racemiflorum. The sequence continues at coordinate 77,789,337 of CM070590.1, read as the reverse complement.
AAGTGGAAAAGCCCCCGTTCCCTGGCCCTAGACTAGGCATCGGGGGCCACTTCACCCCGTTCCCCACCCCCGTTGGGGGTATCGGGTTCCCCATGGGGAGCCATACTCAATAACAAGAACAAATCACAGATTCAAAGCACAAAGCACCAATATATAAATTGGGATTGAGTTCACTCACTGGTGTCGTGGTGCGGCAGTGTGAGACGGGGAAGCACGCCGAGGCCGCCATGGCAGAAGGGAGGGGGAGGCGGCCACCGACGCTTGTGCCTCGGCCACATAGTCGGGCTTGGTGAAAGGGGAGGGTGAGGCGGCCATGGTGGAGGAGAGGGAGGCAGCCGATGACACTCACGGGGAATGCAAGAGCCCGATGAGAATTTGGGATTTAGGGTTAGTAGTTACCAAACTTGGGGGGATTTAGGCTCAAGAAATGGATGGGAGAAGCTCTAACTTAGACTCAAGAAGAAGAAGAAGAAGCAGTAGCAGCAACAACTAGCAGTGTTGAGATGCTTGCTGACATCTAGCTAGTACAACAAGCAATCACCACCTCAATCGATTCTCAGGCAAGCATGTTAAATCTCCTGACTTGTGCTCTGTTGTTATTATTACTAGTATTAGGAATTTAGGATAGGTTACACTGTCATACCTTCTGTATACATAGCAGCCTCTAGACGGATCAAAGTTTTATGGGATACGATATAATCATTTACAGTATCAAGAACGACGAAGATGAATCAGAGAACCAAAGTAAATGGCAATGAAGCAACCACGATGAGAGAATATTTGGTGAAGATGATAGCAAATTCTTTAAACACAACTTCAAAAGAGTACAAAGGATTGTTGTTCTCTCACAACCTCTCGAACCTTTTAGGACCATTAGATCCTTGCTCTATACAAGAATAATAACATAGCATTTAATCCTCTCGTGCACCTCTCGTGCACCTCTTTCTTTAATATACTACCCCCTTGGTCTAGAAGGAGTGCTGTTTTAGCGTACATTTAGTTAAATTTTCAAAACTTTGGCTATCGATTTTTTCCAATATTGAGATTGAATACATGAAAATAGTATGTATAGATTTGTCTCCAAAAGAACTTTAATAAAAATATTTTTTTGTTTGGTATTGTAAATCTTTTACGATATATATTAGTGGTGAAAGTTGCCTTTTGGGCACCGCATCGATGGTTAAAATAATACTCCCTCCAGCCAAAAATAATTATTGTTTTAAACATATATGCTCTTAAATTTTCAAAACATTGACTATCAATATCTTTTAAATATTGAAATTAGATACATGAAAAATCATACGTCTAGATTTTTCTATGTGTAGATTTTTCTCAATATTACTTTCATAATATTATAATTTTATTGGATTTTATAAATATATTATAATACAAACTAGTGGTCAAAAATAGTGTTTTAAAGACCGTATCGATGTTGAAAACAATAACTATTTGTGATAGGAGAGAGTATTCTTTTGTGACGGGAGGGAGCAATATAGACCGCGGTGTTGCCTAGCATGTTGATACACATGTTGTGGAACCGATATGGCTGGTTCCACTTTTAGGTAAATCTAAATGCGTCAACAACCACATATTTAATTAGCAAAGTAGAGTACTCCTTTCGTTTTCAATAGATGTTATTCTTATTTATTATATCTTTGGATAGTGTGTTTTGCTCTAGTTTATGATAGTAAATAACACTGGAAATAGCAAAATGGAAAGGATATAAAAGGAAAAATGATAAAAAGTCAGCTCAAATTGTAGAATGAGGTGTATACATTTCAATTTTCAAAGTTGATCCATAGTTGAATGCAACACAAGAGTAGTAACGCAACGCAAATAGTCGTGACTAGGGTTAACAATAATACCGAAAAAATCGCTCAAAAAATCGAAATTCAAAAATCCAAAATATCAATTCGAAAATCTAAAAAATCATAGAAGTGGAAGGTTAATCAATTTTTTTAAAAAAAATACAAAAAAATCGGCCGATTTAAATAAAAAAACCGGTCAAAGAATGACAGGGTCACAGGGGCTAACACTAGGGCACTCACACACGATTTGAACTGAAAATCGAGTTTTTTTTACTCTCTCTCTCTCTCTCTCTCTCTCCTCCCTTGGTCAGTTGGTCTGACCAGACGAGGAGCATCTCTCGGCCGCCGCTGCGCTGCTCATCTTCCTTCCCCTTCCCGTTCCATCCTCGCCTTGGTTCCCCAACCCCGGCTCGATCCATTGAACAAGGAGGGTTTCGCGCCTCCCTACTCCTCTTCTTCCGCCAACTCGATCCGTTCCCAGCACGAGGTTTGCTTCTTCTTCTTCTTCCTCCTTGACGACGCCTTTATTAACTGTTCACAGATTAATTTGAGATTTCCATTCGATTCGGTTCACAGATCACAGATTAACCAACTCCATTAACTGTTCTGTTCTGCAGGGATTCGATTCGATTTTATCTGCTTTGAATTGAGCAGCGAGGGCAATGCCGTGGCTCCGCGCCGCCTCGGGCGTCGTCCGCCACGCCCTGCGCCGCTCCCTCCTCGCCCACACCACCACCGCCCCCCGATGCGGCCGCGCCGGCTTCCACTCCTCCGCCCCGCGCCCCCGCTCCGCCCCCGCGCCCCGCGCCGTACCGCTCTCCAGGCTTACCGACAGCTTCCTCGACGGCACCAGCAGCGTATACCTCGAGGAGCTCCAGCGCGCCTGGGAGGCCGATCCCTCCTCCGTCGACGAGTCCTGGGATAACTTCTTCCGCAACTTCGTCGGCCAGGCCTCCCCCTCCGCCGGCGTCTCCGGCCAGACCATCCAGGAGAGCATGCAGCTCCTCCTCCTCGTCCGGGCCTACCAGGTCAACGGTCACATGAAGGCCAAGCTCGACCCCCTCTGCCTCGAGGACCGCCCCGTACCCGAAGACCTCCACCTCGACCTCTACGGCTTCACCCAAGCCGACCTCGACCGCGAGTTCTTCCTCGGCGTCTGGAGGATGTCCGGCTTCCTCTCCGAGAACCGCCCCGTCCTCACCCTCCGCGAGATCCTCAACAAGCTCGAGCAGGCCTACTGCGGCCCCATCGGCTACGAGTACATGCACATCCCCGACAGGGACAAGTGCAACTGGCTCAGGGACAAGATCGAGACCGTCAAGCCCAAGGAGTACCAAAAGGACCGCCGCCTGGTCTTGCTCGACAGGCTCATTTGGAGCACCCAGTTCGAGAACTTCCTTGCCACTAAGTGGGCCACCGCCAAGAGATTCGGCCTCGAGGGTGGCGAGACGCTTATCCCTGGCATGAAGGAGATGTTTGATAGGGCTGCTGACCTCGGCGTTGAGAGCATTGTCATCGGGATGCCACACAGGGGAAGGCTCAATGTGCTGGGCAACGTGGTCCGCAAACCCTTGTCTCAGATATTCAGCGAGTTCACAGGCGGGACGAGGCCCGTCGAAGGTGAAGATGGGCTCTACACTGGAACTGGCGACGTCAAGTACCACCTGGGTACCTCCTACGACCGGCCCACTCGAGGTGGCAAGAGGATCCACTTGTCCTTGGTCGCGAATCCCAGTCATCTCGAGGCCGTCGATCCAGTTGTCGTAGGAAAGACACGGGCAAAGCAATTTTACTCGAACGATCTTGACAGGACAAAGAACATGGGCATTCTGATCCACGGGGATGGTAGCTTTGCTGGGCAGGGCGTGGTTTACGAGACACTCCATCTAAGTGCACTTCCAAACTACACAACCGGAGGAACCATTCACATTGTTGTCAACAACCAGGTTGCCTTCACGACCGATCCAAGAGCCGGCAGGTCTTCTCAGTACTGTACAGATGTTGCCAAAGCCCTTAACGCCCCTATATTCCATGTAAATGGCGATGATCTGGAGGCAGTTGTACGTGTCTCTGAGCTTGCAGCTGAGTGGCGCCAGACATTCCATTCTGATGTTGTGGTCGATCTGATTTGCTACCGCCGGTTTGGACACAACGAAATTGATGAGCCCTCCTTCACGCAGCCAAAGATGTATCAGGTGACCCTCCTGCTATTGTTTCTGACTATTTTTGCCTACACCATTGATCATTTCAGCATAGGTTGCTATTCAATGTACTTTACAGCTCAGCGTACATTTCTTTTTAGCTGCCCCTAATTACCTTTTTACTGTGCAATGTTTTTCTGTTCAATCGCCATGTGTTAGCGTTGCTTGTGCTATTTTGCTGGTATGTATTCCTTTATGATGCACAAGGATTTAAATCGCGGTCCTTTGCGGTGAGACGTATGAAAAAGCTATTGCGGCTATAGCAGGCTATTGCCGAAGCATGCGTCCGTTGCGGTGAGACATATGAAAAAGCTATCGTGGCTATAGCGTGCTATCGCCGAAGCTATGCTACACGTTACGGTTTGCTATAATATACATTTTTTACTGTTTCAAGTATATGGTATCGATAATTTTTATATAATGAACTATATTTAAATTTGGAGTACATGTTATGGTTTTTATATATTATTCGTACATGTAATAGAAAATAATCTATATAATTATGCAGATTTAGGAGATGGATGTGGATTTTAACTAATGTTTATTATTTCTAGGTGCCAAATTAGTTCAATTTAAGTATAACAAATATGATAAAAGAAGAAGATCATGAACAAAACACAATTAATTTTTAGAAATATAAAGAGAATTTACATATGTAAGTGGCATAATTGATTATTTGCCACAAAGTTGATGGTAATTGATGATTTACCACGCTCGTCTCACTGACATTTAGGCTTTAGAGCCACATGTCAGTGAGACAAGGGCTCAATTACCATCAATTTTGTGGCAAATAATCAAATGCCCTTATGTAAGCATAGCGGAGCTATCGTGGCTAAAAAATTAGCGGAAATAGCGGTTAATATAGCAGCTACAACAGTTGTAGCCGTGTTCGCGGAATTTATTCGATCACAGCGTTTTATGTGTGAAAAAACTATAGCGAGCTATTTAAATCCTGAATGCATGATCCTGACCAAATTTATTCTGTGGCAGGTCATTAAGAACCATCCTAGTTCATTGAAGCTTTACGAACAGAAACTGCTCGGAACAGGCGAAGTCTCGAAAGAGGATGTTCAGAGGATCCACGACAAGGTTAACAGAATCCTGAATGAGGAGTTTACAAAAAGCAAAGATTATGTTACCAATAAGAGGGATTGGCTTTCGGCTTACTGGACCGGCTTTAAGTCACCCGAGCAAATATCACGTGTCCGCAACACTGGGTAACAGCATTATCTGTGTTGATCACCCTTTGTAGTTTGTCTTAAGCAAATATCATCCATCATCATTGAAAATGCCTTCCTTGTAGGGTTAAGCCGGAGGTCCTGAAACGTGTTGGACAAGCAATTACAGCTCTACCTGAAAGCTTCAAGCCCCACAGAGCAGTGAAGAAGATTTTTGATCAGCGTGCTGCAATGATCGAGAGTGGTGAAGGAATTGATTGGGCTGTTGCAGAAGCCCTTGCCTTTGCAACACTTATAGTGGAAGGCAATCATGTTAGGCTGAGTGGACAGGACGTGGAAAGAGGAACTTTTAGCCACCGGCATGCGGTTCTACATGACCAGGAAACCGGAGGGAAATATTGCCCGCTCGACCATGTTGTGATGAATCAAAATGAGGAGCTGTTTTCTGTTAGCAACAGGTAAGTTTACTCATGGATTTATCATTTATGTTATTCTTCCAAGTGCTGTAATGTTGTGTGGACTTGTCAAGTTTGGAAGCCTATAAGGGCATTTCTGTTTGGAAGAAGTCCATATAACATCCTGAACTTTGATCGAAAGTCCATCTAGTACCCCGAACTATGAAACCGTACATTTGACCCCCGAACTTTGCAATTCGGTTCAAATAACATCATGACCAGGTTTCACATGGTGGGAATGCCCGCGTGGCACAATTAGTTGGCGATTTTGTCATGTAGGATGGTACATTGGCCAAGTTGGGTCAATTCCTACATGGTAAAATTGCCAACTCATCCTGCCACGCGAGCAATACCGCTATACGAAACCGGGTCAGGGTGTTATTTGAACTAGATTGCAAAGTTCAGAGGATCAAATATCTGGGTTTATAGTTCGAGGTGTTGGACGGACTTTTGAGCAAAGTTTAGGGTGTTATATGGACTTTTTCCTTTCCGTTTTCTAGTCTTTGGACAAGCATTGAGAACCTATATCTGGTTCTGTAGTTCTATTTGGCCTATCTCAGCTCGGAAAACCATTGTTCAGATTACCATCTAGGATATTTTTTTATTCCTTGGATAGAAGAATTGGTTCTTAAGAATCATGTGCTCTTTATTTATTGCCTTGACTTCCCACATAACTTTCTAAAGTTACCCCCTTGCATGGTTGAACCTGGATGATTCCAGGTCTATGATATCTTTGTTTTTACCTGTAATAGCACAAGTCCTTTCCCCATCTACTATCGTACTTCAATGAGAATAAGAATTTTCTGTTTGCAGCTCACTTTCGGAATTTGCTGTTCTTGGGTTTGAAATGGGTTACTCCATGGAGAACCCTAATTCACTAGTACTCTGGGAAGGTCAGTTTGGCGACTTTGCCAATGGTGCGCAAGTGATGTTCGACCAGTTTCTAAGTAGTGGAGAAGCAAAATGGCTGCGCCAAACTGGCCTTGTTGTTCTACTGCCTCACGGTTATGATGGGCAAGGCCCTGAACATTCGAGTGCCCGTTTGGAGCGCTTTCTTCAGGTAATTCACAGTGACAAAATTTTTCTTGTTTTCTATGTCATGTAACCATTGAATCCCATCCAGTTGCAAGCAGGCTCTTGTTTTGCATCTCTGTTCTTTGATAACTGTCTAACATCATAACATGCTATTGTTAGATTGAAAAGAAAATACGATGCATTTTTATATGCAATCGAGGCCATTCTTTCTATCTGGGCAAGCAATAGTTATGTCAACATGAGTATAATGGATTCCAAATTTTTTCGAGATAAATTTTGATATGCTCAAGAAATTACAGTGATGATTTGGCTTTCATGCATTTTCATATTTTCTGGTTGGATGATATGCTTCGTTCTTGAATATTTATTGCTTACTTGAGATTGCGAATTTGCTTCTCAGATGAGTGATGACAATCCTTTTGTCATACCTGAGATGGAACCAACGCTTCGCAAGCAGATCCAAGAGTGTAATTGGCAAGTCGTGAATGTGACAACTCCTGCAAACTATTTCCATGTGTTGCGTCGTCAGGTCAGTTTATCTTCACTATGCTGAAAATTTTTGGATACTAGCATGTGGTTCGCTTACATGTATTAATCTCCTATTCTCACCTACTGTTCGGGGGAAACTAGATACATAGGGAGTTCCGGAAGCCACTGATTGTGATGTCCCCCAAGAACCTACTTCGGCACAAGGATTGTAAGTCCAACCTTTCCGAGTTTGATGATGTTGAAGGCCATCCAGGATTTGATAAGCAAGGAACACGTTTCAAGCGGTTGATAAAGGACTGTAACAATCACAAGCTAGTCGAGGAGTGTATCAACCGCCTTGTTTTATGTTCTGGGAAAGTAAGCAGGCCCTTTTAACAAATCAAGTTTAAACAAATTACCGGTTCAATACAAATATGCACCCTCTTTAAAAATTTCCATGTTGCAGGTGTATTATGAACTAGATGAAGAGCGAAAAAAGACCGAGCGCAGTGATGTTGCAATTTGCAGAGTTGAGCAACTTTGCCCATTTCCGTATGACCTTATCCAGAGAGAGCTGAAAAGATACCCAAGTATGGATGCTTTTCCTTACATATTTAATCCATTGTTTGTGTGAATGCATGCATCATGATTTGCCATATCTGCCAGTAGTTCCTGCACTGTTAGTCCTAGAAATGGATGTGGATAATATGTGACATTGCTGGTTTCGCAGCGTGTGCTTTGGTCTTGCTGCACCTGTAATGTTGTTTCCCTCCATTTGCTGTAGTTAGGGATGAAAACGGAACGGAAACGGCCGGTAAATGGCTGTTCCGTTGTCGTTTCCACATTTTTTACCGGTAATGGAAATGAAATCGGAAATCTCGAAAACGGGTATGAAAACGGATGCGGAACGGAATGGAGTGGATACGAAAACGAAAACTGAAAATTCCACAAGAACATAGTACTTGATCACAATATATATGACCACAAGAACAATGTCACTCATTCCACTTCTAAGGTGGACACAAGAATAATGTTATGTTTACCGCTGTCACTAGAAAGTTTTTTCTTAAGTTTATCAGCTGAAGGGTTGTTATTTGTCCATATCAAGACCATCATGCCCCCCCTTCATATCATTATCATCGTTATCCTCTTGCTCCCCCAACTATAAAGGTGTAATGCCCTAAAATTTGTATATTATTGTTTGATGTTCATTTATGATTTTTTGAGATTTATCTTGGTTTTTCTAAAGTTTATAAATGCCATTTTGCTATTTTTAGATTTATAAAATTAATTTATTCATGGAAAATAAAAACAAAATTATGCTGAAAATAATCTTCTTAGGTTCAAAATGTTCCAGAGTATTTTTGAGAGTTTTTCCGGAATTTTTGAACTCTATTTGATATTTTCTATATAGCCATTTGTATTCCTAAAATTATTTTAATTTGAAAATAAATGTAAATTCTTTCTTCTCCTTTTTGGGCCAAGATCGTTTCCCTTTCTAGCCTGTTTTCATTTCTAATTTCTGGTTTCACTTATACGGAATTTTTGTTTTTGTTTTTGTCGGAATTGGGCTCCCTCGTTTTTGTTTCTGACAAAAAAAATTCGTTTCTATACCGGTATTTTCTGTTTCTGTTTCTGAAAACAGCTTTTATTTCCGTTTTTCTTTGAAACGGTCGGAAACCTTTTGTTCCATTTTCAACCCTATACTTACCTGATAAGCAAACCTAGGCAGTTTTGGCACTAATAGTTGGTACCAGAGTTCACTGAGCTGGTGCTGGACAGACAGGATACCTGTACCAGTGGGTGGCCTGGTTCTTAGCTGATTGCTGGCAGTAGCTGGTGGCCACCAATGCACTGTTGGCCCAACTAGCACTTGTTGTTTTCCAAGTTGTTATGATGCATTATTCTGTGTGAGTAGATTTAGTTGTAGAACTGTTCTGACTAACATGTTTGCACTATCTATCTAGATGCGGAGATCGTCTGGTGCCAAGAGGAGCCCATGAATATGGGGGCATACAGTTACATCTCTCCTCGCCTGTATGCTGCTATGAAGACTCTTGGGCGGGGTTATCTCGATGACATCAAGTACGTGGGAAGGGCACCTTCCGCTGCCACAGCCACTGGCTTCCTGTCGGTTCATGTGCAGGAGCAGTCGGAACTAGTCAAGAAAGCCTTGCAGCCAGAGCTGATCAAGTTCCCCTAATGTGATGCTGCACCTGGGTTCCTTAAACTGTTGCAAAATAACTATTTGCAGGCTCAATTTGTCCAGCCTGTACTGCTTGAAGTTTTGCTCTGTAAAAGCTTTTTCTTTCCCCCTAGCTTCTTTGAGGCGTTTCGCTTTGAAGGTCATGAATAATTCACCCTGAACCTTCTTGCTGTTGAAGAGGTGAGAGACCTATTTAAACATGAGCAGCAATTTTGCAAATCATTTCGTAGGGGAGTATTTCCTGCTCCATTTTGTGTTGTGCCAGCTTCAGTAGGCATGGTAATTAAGGGTGACAGTGGTGTAGTACGCTAAAATTGCTTGCATGCATCTGCATGACAGCGTTGTTAATGTGGTGGGTACATGCGCTATCATCTGTATGTGGGTGCGCTATCATCTGTATATGGGTGTTCATTCTTGGATGGATTGTAATACTACTGTTAGTGTTATGAACTAATCTTAAAGTGGCGGAGATTATCTGAATGAGAGATGGGAGGACGCGGTTTGAAGGTTCGGCGGTGCCAACCTGGGAGGAGGGATGCGCCTGCAGCGTAAGAGGGAGAAGAGAGACTGTTATTTCTTGGGCTTAATGATGGGCAGATTGTTTAATAGAATCTATATCTAATGCCATTTCCGATCACAAATCCAAAATACAGCTAAACAAAATACAGCTTTACCTGCGGATCGCGTTCCTCCTGTTTTCACGAACCAAGAAAAAACGCCGATGGCCCGTAACTGCCCTTAATTTACCCGCATGTACATCATGGGAATTTTTTTAAAATAATATATTTTTAATGAAAAATTATACAAATAATATGCTGGTTAAAAAAACAACAAAATACCTCTCTGTAGTTATTTGAAATGGTAGCAGACTCTTTATCGCCATTTCAAATGGCTACAGAGAGTCTGTCGCCATTTCAGGCCTTTTGGGCAACGACAAGCCCTCTGTTGCCATTTGAAATGATGACAGAGAGTCTGTCATCGGTCAGTCACTTTGTCGCCATTCTAAATGGCAACAGAAAGCACTACGAGCAAAAAAAAAAGAGAGGAGAGAAAGAAAGCGGGTGGAAGAAACAAAATGAATGCGCATAAGAATTTTGTTAAAATAAAGAATCAGAAAATAAGTATACTAAAAATAGGCAGCGTGTTCTAGGTTTTTAAAAAAATACAGAAATAATATACGCGTTAACAAAAGTTAATAGAAATTCGGGAGGGAGGTTTGTTAAGTAGAAAATAACAAGGCGTAGAAAAATTAATAAGAAAAAATTCGTAGAACTAACGTTTAATATTGGTAGAAAGGGAATAGAGGCAGGGAGTATATGATATATTTGTTCAATTTTTTGGTTCACTAAGGTAGCAGAAAATTAGGGAATTTGAATCGATAATTTTTGAATTTTTTGGATTCAATGATGTATGTAAAATTGTGAAATTATAATTGATAGTTATTGCTTTTTTTTGTTGAGTGTTGTACTCCTAAATTGTGAAATTATAATCAAATCGATGTACTGTGATAAACATAAAGATGCACAAAAGGAGTACAAAATGGGACAAGACAATGGCGTATATGGAACCGTTGCATTGCATGATATAGAAAAATAAGTAAACATAGGTGTCACATTGTAACACCCCGTCACCTCACGTGTCCAAAGTGCTACCAAACCTATCTAATTTTCACCAAATTTTTTTGCAAGATCTCCCCTACTAAATGGACATCCACTCAGTAGGCAAAGAGATGACAAATATATCAATTAACATCAACAAATATGAACTAACCATCATGACCCGCTAAGCACATACAAAGAGTCATGGCATCCGAAGGAAACATTCTAAGACCTTTGCTACTAACAATTATTAACCTTTAACAAAGAGCTTTCAACACTACAATAATTATTACATTGATCTTAACCGATTACCAAAAAGAACCAATTAAGTAAATTTCAAATCTCTATCATGTGGTGAAAGTGACTAAGGTGCAGCTAAGTCCCTTCCTGGCCAGACGAATTCCGAGTACCTAAAAACATTAAATAAAACGAACGTGAGTCGAAGACTCAGCAAAGTGCAACAAATCAAACATATACACACATAGTGATGATCAAGATAAATCCTAACATCAATCGGTTTTGGGGGAAAAAAGGACATGAGGGTAAAAAGGGAAGTGGGGAGAACTTAGGTGTCCCAACCCCACAGCTCCCAAGGGCCCACCACACTCCTGACAGAACGATCCCGGCTCGCGAAAAGAATCGACGATGTTACACACATACAGTTCGGTACAAATGGCGACATGGACAAACGATGAACAGGAAGTACAACTACGATACATATGCGCCTTTTAGAATAGTAAAGAAGTCATGCTGCTTGTTGTAGACCTTACACGGAAGGATCTATCGATGCCTTCCCCTTTGATTTGGCGATGCTGTTGGCCTTAGTATTCTTCCAATTATGCCCGTATAGATCCACCCAATAATAGTCCGTAGGGACGATCATCGGCTCCTCCTGGAAATGAGCCACCTCGGCTTGCTCCTTCATTTTTCTTTCTTGTTCCTGACGCTCACACAGAGGCTTCTAGAAGTACGTATCTTCTGGGCGGTAGGGCGGATGTTTTGGTTTCTCTTCCGTTGTCTTAGGGGAAGGTTTCCACCGGCTGTAGCACTCGGGTCAACTGCGTAGTGCAGGTACAATTTGTGCTCGAATTACTCCCTATCGTATTTGTCCAGGCCATCGATTCATTGGAAGAATTGTACTAATGATCGTATAGCTGGTGTCATGCGTGGACGAAGTTAGAAGTATGAAAAACGCATTACGGAATGTACATGCATGTCATTAACTTATGCTCCCTTCGTTGTGGCACGTGTAGTGTGCCCGGCCAGTGGTGTCGGGATGTCTGGACTGCATTATCTACGCTGGAGCACCGCAGTCACAGTTTGGGCGGGGAAACTCCGGTGGCACATGTGCATCCTTGTAAGAAACATCTGGATAGTTTTCGCGTTCTTGGCAAGTCACTTTCTCTTACGAAGAATCGCTACGTAGTCGGTCATCGTGAACCCGCCGGTGAAGGGGTCTGTGGTGCTGGTAGGGATAAGGTGTTCATTGTGGGGGATGCTTTGGTATAGTATGGAATGTATATGATGGGCATGGCTTCGTACTTATAGTAAGTTTTCAGTGGGAGCATGCTGTCCAAACGGTCTAAGAAAGCTGTAGCCCACGAGTTGTTAAATCAGTTTGACAAAGTACGTATTAGTGTACTGTTAATTTAGTCTAAATAAGTAGCTGCCAGTGTGTCGTCAAATCGGGTTGACAAAGCTGCTGGCAGCGTGTTGTCAAATCAAGGTAGTGTGTTGTCACTTGGCTATGAGAAAGTGGGGTAGAGTGTTCTCAAATCAGGCTAATAAAGCTGTTGGCAGCGTGTTGTCCAATCGGGGCAGTGTGTTGTCAGTTGGCCTTGATAAAAATTTGGTACAACCATCTTGTAACCATTACCCATGAACGCTCCTCTGCACATGACAGGCTAGCCACGACACTTGAAAAATGACTTAGTTCCACCCCTTATGCACCCATGTGTGGAACCCTTCTCCATAGTGTATTTTAAATTGCACTCATTCATCCATACCTGTCAAGCATTTCACAAAATTCTTAATACCGATGTACCTATGTAACATGATGACGTACTCTATACTACTTGAAACAACTGCTTCAGACATACAAAAATTTATTTTTTGAGCTACACACTATCCTGCATACTTTTCACAGTTTTCTATGTCCATAGCTATTGCTACCAGCTAATTACTTACAAATCTAATTAATTTGATCGCCAAGTCATGTATGGAAAAAAACTATTGCTACTCTACTAACCTAATTAATCTGGTTGCTAAACCACGTATCTAAAAAATTATTGCTATTCTACATAGCTAACTACTTACAAACCTAATTAATCTAGTTGCTAAGTCATCTATCTAAAAAAATTATTTCTATGCTACACAGTTAACTACCAAACCTAATTAATCTAGTCGCTAAATCGTGTATCTAAAAAAATATTAT